>JAAAQI020136405.1:0-12731 GCA_011800005.2 Stichodactyla mertensii
CTCCTAGTTACTAATGGTGACTAAACATGTTACTATGGCAACAACTGGAATTTTGCTGTGTTGGAACACAAGAAAAACTAAACTCCTAGTTACTAATGGTGACTAAACATGTTACTATGGCAACAACTGGAATTTTGCTGTTGGAACACAAGAAAAACTAAACTCCTAGTTACTAATGGTGACTAAACATGTTACTATGGCAACAACTGAGATTTTATGTATTGGAACCTAAAAGGAAGGACAATTTCTATGTAGATCATAATTTTGACCAGTTTTAATAATTAAAACTGGTCAAAGTAGTAGATTGAAGTAGTAGATATCTTTTTATATTAATGTTATAGTAAATTAAGACATTTTGTTATATTCTTGATTTTATTTGTTCCTGTGGAAACATTTTCAAAATAATAGTTTTCCTAGAAGTTGCAACAGGCATGTTAAAGACAGTCCCTAATGAGGGAAGTTTAGGAAAAAATGTCTTTTAATCATGAGACTATGGCCACTGTTATGTGAAATTCAAGAAATATCTTTCCTAAAGTTTTTGGTCTTTTGCAAGTTAAAGAAGATCCCATTTTTTAGTGACTTGTCAGCATCATTTGTTATGATGACAAATGATTTCTGTCTTCAAAAACATCAACAGTTAATAAAATAGATTTAGATGTGCAAATGGATTCTAGTACAAAAGGTATATCAAACCATCTCATGGACTAATAGATATCATAAATGAATTTTGAATATCATTTCTCAAACTCATTAATAATTCATGACTTTATTGGCCAACCAGAATTTCTAATTTGGTCAGGTGGATGGGTTTTGAAATCCAATGAAACACGAGTTGAACATCACTAGTGTTTGAAATATTTTCCTATCACTAGTGTTTCAAATATTTTCCTGTGTTCTTAATTTGCATCCAAATACATATGTCTTACTTACACTTGACTCTAAGTTTAATAGTGACACTTAGAAATACTGTCCCTAAAAACTTATTATGGACTTACTTTATTTTTTAGTACATTAAAAAAACGTCTTAAAGAGTTTTGTAACCTTATCGAGAGTCGAACCCCAAACCTCAACTTTTCCAACCCCTTGACTTACCACTACACTACAAGCCATTTCATTGCTTGTGAATGAGTTTTCAAAACTTTTATACTAATTGTTTTATTCTTTATACATCAATTAACAATCAGGTTTTGTCCAGTAAACAATAAAAATACAATAAATCATAATGGGACCATTAATATTGTTTTGGCCGGAGTAGTCCATAATCTCCAGAGACTTTTCTTTTTTGTATTTGATTAATAATCATTAGAGGAGTAATTCCAAAAACTCGTGCTTCATGTTTCTTAGGGTTTCAAAACACTCAAAAACAATAAAAGCACTCAGATTAAGGACAAATATAGTTGGTTGATCTTCTATTGAAATTTATGCTGGAACACAATAAACTTCATTCAGGTCCACACAAACCGGTAGCTTGACAGTGTGTACCAGGGAGACACAGGTAGTTAAGTTGGCCAGAGCCCTTGCAGGAGTTGTCAGATAAATCTCCATTGATGACATGCTTGCTTCAATCTCTCTTAAATTCATATTCAGATTTCTCTCAAATGTAGCTCCTGCTTTGATATACCCTTAAAATGGAGCTGCAGTGGTGGTGAGAGCAGGTAAAAGATGGTGGTCACACTCTTCTTTACTCCAGCCTTTCTCAATGAAGCTCAATATCTTCTAGTCCAGGCATTTTTCAGTAGTTGTACAGGCAGCAAGTGATTTCTCTCTCTCAAGCTGGAATGAAATAAATCAAAGTCTACTTTTTGTATCTTGTTGAGGTAATGCTGACAGGAAACCTGAGGAAAAAGGAAAATGAAATCTCATTTGAGCTTTTTTGAGAAAGACTCCTAAAGCAGAAATAATTAATACAGGAAAAATGCTTAGGAATAATTAACCTCTTTCAGGCAAAGGTATTCACTGAAACTGGTTGACTGTCATGTATAAGATGTGATTTTCTTCTGTCTGTGTAACAAAATCTTAATCTGGCCTCATTTATCATTGCCAATGGCAGTAAGTTTGCAAACAAGCCATAAAGATATGAATGCTCCTGCAGTGACAGTAAGGAGCAATAAGTGATCACTAAGTGATTATAAATTAGAAAGTTGTAACGTGGGAAGCACAAAATGCATATGTTGTTAATGTTATCCCCATATTAAAGTTTTTTTATTCATGTTTTCTTTTTTTTTCACCCTACACAAAAACCAACGTAGTCAACTTAAATTCCAATCCAAACTGGTGTACCACCTTAGGCTTGGGAGACATGACAGGCATATACCCAGTACATTCAATACAAAAAACAAATTACATTTTTCAATTGCAATAACCAGTTATGACTTGTTTAGGACTTACTGATGGTAGAAGAACTCTAACTGCAGGCTTTGGGACTTTAGATTTAAAAGATCTGGCCTGTAAAATCAAGATTCACAAAGTTGTAAATATCATTTCCAAAAGAATTATTTGAAATATCAAGAGGAATCAGATTTAAGTATATTCTTACTGTTGAAAGGTGGGTGTTGGCCAGACTAGCAAGTTCATAGGCCACATCTTTGACAGGTTGTGATTTACTGCCCTTAATAATATCTTGATTTGAAACATCATGCTGTAATCAAAAAAAGCATAACTACTTTGAATCCAAATCTCCATAGTTATTGTAATTTCTACACACACATGAAATGATCTCGTACAGATTTTTGTCAGAATTTATAGCATTCTAAAATTATATAATTAAATTTAAATATACAAGAAAAAAAAGCTGTTTGTAATGCTGTCTGTGGGACCAGTGAAACTGACCAGCAGCATTCTTAAGTGCAGGGGGTGCAATGGGATTAGGGAAGAAGTATGCTAGAGTGGCGTTTCCCATCCCACTGCCTTTGGGGGTCCTCTTCTTTAATCCCTAATCTTCTTGGGTCACTGTACAAACTATACTAAATTAATAGGCTTACCATTAGGATTACTATAGTAGGATTACCATACCTTAATGAGAATATCATTAGGAATATAAACCTTCCTTTTGTTACCAAGATATGGAGCTGCTCTGAGAAGTGTTACTATGCCAATAGCCTTGCCAACATGACTAGCTGCATGGTCAGCATGAACATCTTTAAGGCCTTGGGAAAATACAAAAACTGTCAATGAGATGAACATCTATCCCTCTAACTTGGAGGACGATTGGAATTTTATGGACATTCTTAGAAATGTATTGAAAAGGATGTAGTGTAATCTTTCAAAATGGGTTGTACATTTATAGAAACCAGTTCATATCTGTTCTGACCTATAGGACTGATTGTTGTAAAGGGAAGGTCTTGATTTTACGTGAGGATTTAAGAAAGGAGATACGTAACTGTAGGCCAAATGTCAGAAAGTTTGCTGTCAAACTTGTTTCAATTAATGTAATGGCCCATCTCAATCTGTCTCTTACCTGAAGACTCTAGTATAAGATACAAAACAGATGACACAGTGTTTTCACAGTATTCTTCAAGGCTTTTTATACTTGAATGTGGTCTATCTTCCAGGTTGCTTTCCTAAAGGCATTTTTAAATACTACATTTAACATAATGTCTAGTTTTACCAAATAAGGCAGAAAGTAAGCTTAGGGATTGTTCATTATTTAGGTTGGGGGGGTTGCTGGCAAGAATGAGGGGGCCAACAAAAATTTATGACAGGATCACAGAAATGATATGCATAGAAAGAGGCAATGACTGTCTCCAGGAGCAGGAAACGGCCTACCCACCCACTGGGTTACCTAATGCTGTGTGCCAGTCTTGAGGTGAGCATATGCATTGAAGCCAAGACTGCAGTTTGTGATGGATATTAGAAAAAAGTGACAGCATTTTTAGACTGGTTTGCCACAGGCAACCCAGTAAAAATTAAGGAGAGGTGAATCCCATTCTCCCATTTACACAAAGAGCTGCTGCACAGCTAGCTGGTGGTCAGAAATGTTCAATCTGATTTTCAAAATTCACTCTAAAGTCACCCATTTATAGTTCATATTAGTTTTTAATGATTTTAATTTTGAAAGTAACATACTCTGGCATCAATTAATCTGGTAAACCACATCTTGGATAAATTGTGTTTTTCAACAGCCTCAGTCACTGCTATGGCAACAGGATGCTGTGGGGGCTTGCCCTGAAAATACAAAAGCCATCAGATCTTCATACACATCTTCATATACATATTTATATACCTGATTCCAGTTTGCTTCAAAAGTCACAGTAATTATGGAAAGAAAAGTCCTGCAGCTTGTAGTGTAATATCATTGTGTTGCAAGTTGAAGAGCCACCTGATTAGCTCAGGTAGAGCATTGGTCTGTTGTGCAAAAGGTCATGGGTTCAACTAACACTCAGGGTCTTAAAATAACTGAGGAGAAGGTGCTGCCTTTGTAATTATAATAACCACAAATGGTTATACCTTCACATGGCTCGGATGATCACATTAATGACAGTCCTGTCCCTTTCAACTTAAGAGATGTTAAAAAAGAGCCACAGAGTTGTCAGTTGAATTACTGTTATGTGCTACCCTCTAAATAAGGTTGATTTATTTATTTTAAGATGTTTTTTGTATTTATTACTTTCTTTATGATGCACAGGGAAGCACAGGTGGTGTAGCGGTGATAACGCTTGCCTCTCACCAATGCAGCCCGGGTTTGAGTCCGGCCAGGCTTGGTTTCATGTGTGAGTAGAGTTTCTAGTTGGTTCTCTCCTGTGCTTTGAGGGTTTTTCTCCGGGTTCTCCGGTTTTCCTCCCTCCACAAAAATCAACTTCTAAATTCCAATTCGATCATGGACAAGGGCCACAGGTTTGTTAGCCACTGGCTATTTAGTGCTACCCTCGTAAAAACAAGGACTTTATTACAGCAGCTAGCAGCCATTTCTAATTCTTACAATTAAAAAAATTGTTTGTAGAGTCATTATACAACATTTGGAGGCATTTGATAATTATAACAGCCTAACTCAGCATTCTTTATTTGCACATTATGTCATGCTGGTCATGCTGGTGTTTTTAACAAAAGACTTTTCATTAGTTCCTTTTTCTCTACCACCAACATTACTGCCATCTTTTTGTCTTTTGATCCTCTTGGAAATGATTACAAATAATAGCAGATAATCTGGTTATAATAGTAAAGTAACAAGTCCCTTGGGATACCCAGCCATAGCTACAACATTTTTCCTACCATGTAGATTTGTTCCATTGTGTCTTTCCAAAACTGTATTCTCATTTTTCCAATCTCCTTCTCAGTCACCATGTCTCGTATCTAAAGCAAGTTCAAAATCACTTCAAAATCATTATTATGCACCTATCAAAGTTAATCCTGAGGGGAAGGGGGGAGTGCAGGCAAAAGATGGGGGTTTGAAAGTGTTAGTGGTTCCCTAAGGCAGGCATATGATTGAGTCAGCTTCCACACGAACATAAATTCCAAGTGCTTTTTGCAGGACAAAGCAGTCATATCAGTATTCGATTCTCAGGAGAATAAAATATTTCATTGCCTTGTCTTCCAAATTAAGCTTGACCTTTACTAACTTGTGCTAATTCTACGTTGAACGCACGGACTGCAAACGCAGCATTCCGTGTTCTTTTGGGAAGGAGAAGTGTGCAGAGAAAATTCTCGTAATCCATTCGCCTTGGGAACAGAAAAGAAAAAAATGAATAGTGAGCTCGGGAAAAAAACAATTGCATAACAAAATTATTCTCAAGGATTCAAAGATTTCTTACCTCACCAAATCCACACAGTATTGAGAGTTACTCCGAACAGAATAAGAAGAATATTTATTGAATACAATAATAAAAGATTTCCGCCGAAAATTCGATATTTTCAGAAACATTTTTCTAGTTCTGTTTACAGCCGCCATATTGAATGCAATAAGCAGCAGGCGTTCCTAGCAACCTCGTCCCCAGGGCCTCCTCTTTCGCGCTATTTTCACTGTGACGTCACGGTGTCGAGAAATCTGTTTTATTTGAAAGAGGAGTTTACAGTCAAATTTGTCATATAGATATTAGTAAAACTATGAAGTTTCATAAAGGTTAGGCAAAATCCAAAGAATTTTTGAATCTACACGATTATTGAGATTGAACAGATGTTTGCCACTTCAGCAGGGTTTACAAAGACTTCTTGTCCTGTCCAGTGTTCAGGGATGTTCAAAAGAGACCGGGCATAATTCAGGGGAGGGGGGGAGCTTTTGCCTTTTGAATCTTACTTGCATCAATTTTGGGGACCCCTCCCCTAAATTTCCCATCGTCTCTCTCTTAGCCCCCTCTTTTTTGAGCCTATGTAAGTGCTGACCCCCCTATTTGCAATTGCAATTATTCTGCTTGCACACACTAAATCAAAGAGAATTATGGGTCACTCCAGACAGGTGCATCTAAAAAGCACAAAGAACCATGGATGCAATATGATTTATTACTATTATTTTAATGATATGATTACAGGTACATCATCATCATCATCATCATTATTATTATATAGCTTATATAGTTTACAAAATTTATTCCTCAGCATGACATATATCTAGACTGCATAGCAGAGCATGGGGCCAATTCCCATGTGCCACAAATGCAGGCTAAATAACATCTGAATTATTGACAAAAATCCAACTTCAAATTATACTAGTCTTGATGATCTGCTCCTACTGCTTCACTGACTGAATTGAAACCATCTTTCCTGAAAGTGAAAGAAAGGAATTCAGTTTTATCTTAGAGATCATTAGAACACAGCCCAGTTATCAGTGATGCATCACTTATTTTATTTCCTGTTTTAGTCAATGTTCTTAGGGACTGGTCATTTATTAGAGGGGGTGGGGGTGGGCTGGTGCAAATGAGGAGGGGGTCACCAATTTTTATGTAAGGAGAAAGGATGTAGTATTAACCAAATATTTTTGCTCAAAATTTCATCAAACCTGAGAAGATCAGCAAGTTCCTTTTTAATTCTTTTGACTACAGGAGGGCCATGATAAGTGAGGGCTGTATACAGCTGCACCAATGATGCCCCAGCTTTTATCTTATCATAAGCATCTTGACCAGATGATATTCCTCCTACACCAATAATGGGAACTGATCCTGAAATGCAAGAATAGACCAGTGTACAATTATTGTACTTTGTGAGTATAGATTACAGGCAGTTGTTCCTTAGTCAATCAGTGGAATGGGTTAACAGCACATTGGTAGCGGGTCATTGATAAGTTGTCAGGCTGTGAGCTGAGGCTGCCAGTAAGTTGCTGATTGGCATTCATAGGTCATCAGGCTATGACTATGGTTGCTAGTAGATTGTTGGAGTGTTGGTAGGTTGTCAGGCTGTGAGTAGGCTGCCAGTACATTGTTGATGGGTGATGGTAGGTTGTCAGGCTGTGAGTACATTGTTGGTGGGTGTTGGTAGGTTGACAGGATGCAAGTACATTGTTGGTGGGTTTTGGTAGGTTGTCAGGCTGTGAGTACATTGTTGGTGGGTGTTGGTTTGCTATTCTGCCAGATTGTAGCAGGTGATTATCAGCTTCAGAGTGTGGTCTAAGCTATTATGGTACATAAATCAAACATACCTTTAGTTAGTTTGTACATTTCTCTGACTAATTCAGTGGACATTTTTGTGAGTGGTTCACCACTAAGTCCTCCAATTTCTTTTTTATTTGCATTTTGTAAGCTTAGTGGTCTTGATATTGTAGTATTACACACAATTATACCATCAACAGAATGCTAAAAAAATAAGGAAAAATGAGGATCAAAATAACTAACCCCTTACTCCAGGATTTTCCATATGAAAAGAACTCAGACTATACTCCTTGCTACTTTGAAATCCCAGTCTCTTGTATTAGGGAGGGAGGGGAGGTGAAGCACAGATATGGTATATAGGACTATACATTAAGCTCTCACAAGCATTAAATTGGATTAACTTTGAACAAAACCATGTCCATGTAGCTAGAATGTTATTTAACAAATATAAGATGTTGTTTTTCCATGTGATATCAGTCTAATATCATGAGGGAAGTTTGGGAGAAGTCGAGAGCTGTTGTGTAAAACCCAGCTTGTAGGTGAGGTTTTACACAGAGCTCGAGACTTCTCCCAAACTACCCCAAGTGTGATATTAGACCGATATCACACGGAAAAAACATTTTATATTTGTTTTGTAAAATAAAGAGAAGCAAGCCGTGTGATATTGGTCTCATTTAAGCATAGCAGCTAGCCAATCAGAACGCATGCTAGAAATTTGTTATTTTACAAACACAATTAAGTAACATATCTTGGAAAAAAACTACAGAGGCAGCTGCACTGTATATGGCTGAGATACTTCTTACATCAGGCCTTGTTACTACAGCCGCTATATCTTCTTTATCTTGCCGAGACAGGTCTGGTGCTATCTTGACTAACAGTGGTGGCTGCTTGGAGGTTGGTAATGAACTACGAGCTTCTAGAACCTGTAAGTTGGAAAATAAATGCAAACTTATATGTAAGCATAATTTATTCTCAATTAGAAAAATGGTCAGATTTAATATGACATTGGTGCCCAGGGTCTTTCTAACCTTTCTACAAACTCATAAATAACTTATAACACACTTTTACTGGGTAATATCCAACAAATGTTATCTGTTTTTTGTTCGTTTGTCAATTGTTATCAGTGATGTCAAAGATGAAGACATACACTCATTCACATTGGTTTAAACCTGAATGCCATTTCTCACACCACACTCATGCAGCAGTGGACTGTTGGTTGGGTACTGGTTGACTGTCTGCCCTTTATTGACTGTCAATAGATAGGGGTACTATTCTTCACTATATTACCCAGAACTGAACAAGGTGTTCTGATGTAATCAAAGTGTGTGTGATGCTCTTGAAGCAGGAAATCTCTGGTAACCAGGAGGGATCTTACGATAATCCCACTGTTTTGCTGTATTACTTCCCACTCACACAAGACTCACTCAATTTCTGTTTCATTACAGACCTTATCTAAAAGATTAGTCAACATTTCTCTCCCTTGCATAGCTCTGAGTCCAGGAGTATTTGGAGATGACACATTGATGACAAGATAGTCCCCAAGTGTACCAAAACATCTGACACCTTCTGTGTAATCTGAAACAGCATCCTCAGATGTTTTATTTTTTCCCAGATTAACTCCAAGGATTCCTTGGCAGCCTTTTGTCTTTTGTTGCTCCAGGCGCTGTCTGACTGTTTCATGGCCATGGCTGTTAAATCCATATCTGTTCATTGGTAAGCAAAGGTAAGACTCATTTTATTTTCAAAGTTTGATTTACATGTTCTTAGTGATTTGACATTCAAAACAGTCACAAATGAAAATACATAATAACTCCAAATTATAGTTGAACCTCTCTAATAGTGATAGTGCAAAGAATAGGCCAGGTTTTACATGAGTGAGAACAATGAGGCAGATTCATAACTAAAACATACAAGTACAGACATATTTTACTAACATTACTATAGACTGGAATTGGATAATTCAATGTTACTACAAAGTAGATACCATGAGCCAGTACTACATGTTTCCCACTCATATGAAAAACACTCTAGAAGCTAGAGTGTGGTATTGGAGTTCAAATATCTGGAAATATTGACCAGTTCCATGGGTGTACAACAAGTATAGTTTACAAAATTAATTTTCTTGTATCAGATCTACATCCATCATCTTTTTCAATGGCTTTTGTTATAAATCAGACTGACACTCCTATCACAAATATTACATAATTACACAAGTTCTATCTCATCTGTAATAATCTTTCTTTATTAGTCAGTATATGGCAAGGTAATTTCACATGCTCTCATAACTTATGGTACAGACCACCAACTTTATACCTTTTAATATGTTTGCCTTACCATATAATAAACATCTTATTAACCTCAATTTCTTGGTCTGAAGGTGATTTATGGAGCCTCATTTTTTCCACTTTTTATGGCCTGCATACTTTAGATGCACTTGGGCCATAAGGCAGTGGGGAAAAAACTCAGTCTATAACTTGTGGTACAGCCCTTATGCTTGGTTACTAGAAGGTATGTATCAGTGATTAATAACAAATCTACCTGTTAATGACAGCTTTGTCCTCATTCAGTCTAAAGACTCTTGGTTTTTCATTACCAGATTGAGGCTTTGGGGTAATGCTACCCACTTCCACAAACCCAAAACCCATTTTCACTAGACCTTGAACAGCTTCACCATGTTTATCAAATCCTGCAGCTAAACCCAAAGGATTGGAAAACTGTAGTCCAAATACCTTTGTATTCTGAGAAAAAAATTGCAAATTAGAATGGATTTTGTGTGAGTAGGAAGTGACAGGGCAAATTCATAGCCATACTATACTAGTACCGTACTTTACTCTAACTACTTGTTGTGATTGGATGATCAGCATGAAAACAATGTGAAACCATTTCAGTGTTACTGCTTACCGTACCGTGTACGTGCTGTACGTAATACTCTCCCCCACCCCGAATTTTTCTCGCCCTTGGCAACCATTTCTTTTCCGAAGTATTTATTCAAATATACTGTCTCAGCCTTCAAATCAATGAAAAGTAACTGGACAACAACTGCTTCAGAGTCTTTCTTACCAAGATCTCAGGGTCTTGATCAGTATCTCTGGGCACAAGTCCACGAGAAGCTAATTTGACAGCAAGAAGATGAGCTCTCTCAGCATCCAATAACTTGATTACTGGCATTATAACATTCTTGTAAAACTGATCGTCTCCTTTGATTGTAAAATATCCACAAAACAATGCGCTGGTACAGCCAACGAACGCAACTCCATGGCGTAGCATGCTTCGTAAAACTGTTCGTCTGATCGAAGCCTTGAAAAAATCCACGCAAAAATTCGTGACAGAACTCTACATTTATCATTAAAAAAAACAAGACAACTAACTATAACTGCAGATTTCGATACCAACTTACCATAGTCCGTGAAGCATTCAAATATTAGAAGTTTTTATAAATTTTCCAAGTTGTTGGATCTTTTCGCGTTTTATCTGGCGGCCATGTTACAGTGCGACTACTCTAACCAAGGCCACCCAAACAAATTTTCATGTAAATTATCCAATCACGATCGAGAATACAAACAATAGAATCCCTGGATTTGCTTTGTTTGTGTACGAATTATAGCAAGAAGTATCGTATGCTGTAGAAACCCGCCACAAATCTGTCGTTGAGTGTCAAAAATGAACATTGAAAATTTATCTGAAAATTTGTTTGGGTGGCCTTGGTTGGAGTAGTCGCACTGTAAATTGAACCAGTCTCTCGCGTATTTGGAGGAGATCGGACAGACAGACAGACAGATATCAAACAGGAAGCGCGCGAAAAAAAAATTCAGGTCTAGTTCTCTCTGACTACTCATAATCATGACTGAATAGGCTCGCAGAGTGTCAAAAAATGTCGTCTTGAATAAGCCTAAAAATGGGAGCGCTCATTTTTAACATTTGAATAAACTTACAGCACAGGTAGCCCAAGAAAGAACTGTGTGGTTAGATTGAGAATTAAAACTGTCATTTGACGTATTTTCCTTTTCTCTTAGATGTAAGAAGTAAGAATTTTGATGTACCATGTCCAGTTATCCTTGACATTCATTTTCTTCAGATATGCGAATTTTGAAAAAAATATTTAGGAAATGGAAAAGCATCTAGATCTAGAGGGGATTCGTCGCAATCGAACCCCGTAAATGACAACTACGAACCCCCTAATTAGAAAATATCCAATACAAAATAATTTTCTTGAAGTTTTGATTTTACTAAAATATCGCGATTCGAACCCTTTAGCCAAAATTTGACCTCCCCTCCCCTAGCCAAAATCCTACTACGCTACAAAACCTCCCCCTCCCTACCCAAACTCTTATTGCTTCATTGCCTTCCCAAGGACTAAGCAAAGCATAGGAAAGCTTGGATTACGTGACTGGAGGGCTTTACAAATGTAAACCAAGGTACGTTGAATCTCATCACGGTACTTATTCTCTCTCTAGATCTAAACACACGGCGTAGAACAAATGCTTAGTGCAGTAAGAGCAATCATTTATTTACAGTCCATCCCTTCGAAGGCTACTTTGAATCAGTTTATTATAGGCTAAGCTTGATAGCTTTTTGAATTCTTTTACTCTTCATTATTGCTTTCTAAGAGATACATACGCAAAAGCACATCGATATTCTTGCGTTCTATACGTGCAATATACAGAAAAAACAAGAGAAGATTGGCCATAACATATGAATTAGAAGCCATATGGCAGCCAGTTGGTTCTGACTTATTGATTTTATTGACTTATATACATACAATAAGCTTATATCTTAATGCTTTACCTGCAAAAAAAAAGTTATAAATACAGTGTAATTATATGTATAAATATCATGTTACAATAAATAAATAAATATTAACTTTGATCTATTATGTACAGTTAACAAAAAGGAAAAGGAAAAGCCCACAAGTAAGAACCTACATTTTCTGGAGTTAGCCAGGTTCTTATTTAAATTGTAGTTAACACAATTTTAGGCTATTTAGGTTCTTATTTAGGTTGTTATTTCTGCAAAAAATATAAAAAATTTAAACATTTAAAAAAAGCAAGCTATAAAAAAAAGGTGGTAATCAGCCTATTTTTCAATCATCCTCACCCCCCCCCCCCCCCCCCCCCCCGCCCCCCCCCCCTCAAGAAAATTTAAATATTCATTTTAAAATTTTTCCCAAGCGCCTTGCCCTAAGCCTTTACACAAAAATTTTGGGCACTTGGCTCTTTA
>JAAAQI020136416.1:0-12730 GCA_011800005.2 Stichodactyla mertensii
AGCATTATTCACCTTTGCAGTGTTATTCTAGACATCTTTCTCACTGATTCACTTCTAGAGCATTATTCACCTTTGCAGTGTTATTCTCACTTTATTCCATCTTTCTCACCGATTCACGTATAGAGCATTCATTTTTGCAACATAACCATCATAGACGTTATAAATGAAAAATTTGAAGATAAACTGAAGCAGTCATACAAGTCCGAAGTAAGGAAAAGAAAAGGAAAGATTGCTCAACATTTTTCATTATATCATTAGAATAGCTAGTTGACAAAAGTTTTTTTATGTTTTAAATTGAAAGATAATTCTGGAACATTTCAAACAATTCTGATTAGTTTCGATGGTAGTCTAATGGGATATAATAGTGTCATCAGCCTGCGTTTAACCCGATTTGGGTGAGGCGCGCTTTGAAATAAGTCGGTAATTGATATGATAGTTCGGGTTGAACAGAAACGGCTATTTACTTCGTAAACTAGTTTCGCCTTACCTCACTGAGTTGTTTTCAGATTCAATGTTTAAACAGCTTTAAACGCTGCTAGAAGTGTTGAATGTAATTATATTGCTATCGTTATTCTCTTAGGATAGCAGACGTGGCATTGTACCATTTAATTCCAGAGTGACTCGTGAATAAATTGAAAGCTAGCGGCCTGGCTTTTAAGACCCAGTGTATTATTTTCTGAGCTCAGTCTCCTCTAATCTATCAATACCTTATTCTAGATAACTATATATCTTTTTGCAATGCATTTTCTTGAATTGCAGTGGTTTGTTTTTCCATATTCGTGAAAAAAGAGTTTTTTTTGTCCGTTGCCACTGTCTCCCTACCTCAAAAACCGAATCAATATTTCAAAATTTTAATCTTATAAACGTTAACGTTTTGCTGTCTTAACCTTTCCCGCCATTTTTCCAAATATGGAAAAGACCCATCCCAGTTTGTCTTGAGCTCTCGTCCTCAGATCGAGTCTACTGTCACGTGGTACGGAACCCATTGTCCTGATTGGTTGCGATGGTTGCACCCTTTTTGATAAAAAATGCACTAAACGTAGGGGTAAAGTTTGTTGCTCTACAACATTAAGACTGACTGACCCGTGAGGTAGAATTGCATGCTCTAGTGCTAAACAATGAGGTAAGGAAGACCATTTACTTCTTATTTTATTCGCTTAGTTTTGGATCTCGTTTGAAAGAGTTTTTAAAACAGAATTAACGTATTCTAAACTAACACGGTCTCTTTACCGACAGAGCTCTCATGAAACATCTGGTCGTCCTGGTGATCGTAGCCGTGTCTGTGGTCGATGGTTATCGAATCATCAAAGACATCAAAGACGTGATGGCTCCTGAGAAGCGTTGTAAATTTTCTGATGAAGTCGTGTTATCATGACAGTGAGTGGTGCAGTCAGTTCGCGTGTCAGCCCATATGTCACGCAATTATAAAACTGGAGTTTGCACACGTGCCAAGCATTGTGGGCCTTATTCCACATGATATAATTCCAAACTTAGAACCTGTCGTCTGCAGCTCAAACAGCCATGAAAATATCCTAAATAAAATGCTACTTGTAATGTGAGTGATGTTCATAATCACGTTGCTGTCAACCCTGACTGTCCTCCTTGACCTTCACTCACCCCATTGACCCCCCCAGTGATGTTCATACTCGTGTTACTGCCCCCCCTGACCTTCACTCACCCCCATTGAACCCCCCCAGTGATGTTCATACTCGTGTTACTGTCCCCCCTGACCTTCACTCACCCCCATTGAACCCCCCCAGTGATGTTCATACTCGTGTTACTGTCCCCCCCGTCCTCCATTCTCTTGTAGTGTGGTTCATACTCATGTTGAACTGCGCATATTCATCTATATTGGCAGCATCAGGAATGCTTACATCTTGAAATTACGGACAATTATAAAACAAACAAACAAACAAACAATATCAATAACAAATCAAGGGAGCAAAAAAAAAAAAAAAAAAAAACTGTTTTTGAGCTGTATTATTATTCATTCACACAAAATTTACCGAGTCATTTTCGTTAACACCCGAACTATATCCGATCTACACGCGTTCTAACATCAAAGTTTTATGCGGAATTCAAACTAAATATGAAAAGTTAGGCAAAAACTTGTACGCCTATGAGGTTATGAACGAGCTGGGAATTCAGGCCGGTGACTATTAGACCGAGATGGGTTTTTTTATCTACGACAGTACGTAGGAAGCTGGAACTCTATGCCGGGAGGAATGCCGGGCTTGAACATGTAGTAATAACGATCGATCTGAAGACTGGTCTTGGACACCTGACTCCCTGGGAAGTTAGCGGTGTACTGGACGACTGTTGGTATGCCATTTATTGTCTGTGCTGTGTCCCAGATCTCGGTATTAATACCTTGACCGCTGTGACGCCCACCAGACTGCCAAACCCACTTCTTGGTGTATTCACCATACACGTATCAGCGGACGCTGAACCTGAACCTGGGAGGGACTTGTATTTTTGGCGGGAATCGTGTGAGGTATCTCTTTCTGCAACTCCTCGTGGACGGAACAATGTTGTACTGGAAAGAGACCGAGATTTATTAGAGGAATTACCAGTATCCTTCATAGTTATAGACCTTCTCTCACGTAGCAGTCGTATTTATTAATTCCCATGAGAATAAGAATGGAGAATAAGAATAAGGCGTAATTTACTATTACTACCTTTGTTTATGCCCGGCTAAACTCGTTCTGAAGTTCTTGAAAACGAGGTTCCCCGGGTAAAATATAGGACGTTTGCATGATGGCGTAATTTACTACTACTCCCAGAATGCTTTGAGTGACTTCTATTGTAAAGCAAATTTTATCAATTGCCTCTATTCCCAGGAGAGTAGAAAAATATATATAGCATTTTGACAAAGAATTCTGGTAGTGGTGGTCAAATGACGTACCCATTGTCTTAGTTGATGAACGAGAGATCTGGGAATATGTTGGCGCGCAGACCCAGTCTTACTCTGCTTAAGTTAGGGAGGAGGGAGTGGGGATGATTTACCTTGATGTACCTCCAGCGCCATCTGTACAGTGGTAACACAATCAAGTATTCGTAGGTAGGGTTTTTATTAGAGATGGTGTAAACTTCCTTGTACCTTCGATTCACGGCATCTCGATAGTACGCAAAGCGACTTTAGCTAAAAATAGAACATAATTGAATCGGTTAATAACAGATTGTTCTCGAAAATACAACCAAAACAATTGACGATTCAGATAAAGTACGTTAGGATTTAGTTTATTGTGTGACAATAAGGTGATGCGTGACCTTAATGTCCTTAATAAATCCTGTGGGGTTTTTTCTCTTTTTTTTTTTTATTTTGCCGGAGTACCATTCTCCAAAATCATTGTGTGATGTTAGCTGTTATAGAATATTATATTGCGTGACTCATACCAAACATAACGAGCCTCAGAATGTCTATGCACACGAATAATACATATAAAAAAGACCATTCCGTGACATACAGTGCCCTTCTAGGTGCATCGTGTGACATACCGCAGAACGAGGTACTGCGTGACTTGGAGCGTTACAGAACCAAAAAAATTCCGCGACATGAAGCAAGAGGTAATGCGTGACAAATCACGTGACATATACGTACGTTTTGGTGCATCCACTTGGAGAACAGAAGGTACTCTTTTCGTTGTATTCTGCCCTGTAGCTGCTAGGCATGATGGGAGGGAGGATGTCTTGCATGCAGTACCCATACACGAACACCTAGAAAGAAAAATTTTAAAAAAAAGTAGAGGAAGTCATGACGTGACCGTGACGGTTTCATGTCTCGGCATTCTGATTGGATAACTGGCATTATAGCACGATGTGATTAAGGAGTACTTTAGACAACTTAGGCAGTGTTTAGACTAGAGCGTTAACCTACGTTGAGTTTGATTTTAACGATGACCGCCAATTCTTTAACATTGTTACAACGTGTCTAACTTGGGTTGGACCTCAGTCAAACACTCAAGTGTAAACACGGCCTTAGATCATTAACAGAAACTACTTATAAAGCTGAAATTATAAATAAGAGCAGAGAGAAATTTTTTAAGGTCGCCATAGTCGGCGCCTGCGCAAATGATTTGACGAAGGATGTTTACTTCCGTTCCTTTGACTGTGTGTCGCACTGCATAATTTACAAAGCACATACACATACACACACACACACACACTAAGATCCTAAAGCATATTTTATGTTCCGTTTTAAAAGGTTTAATAGGGACATTGAATACGGTTGCAAAAGTGAACATTTGCACAGACACACTTCTTGGTTTAAAGAGCGGTTTTCATATGAGTGGGAAAGTTAAGGTACTCACTCACAGCACGTGCACGACACAGTATGTAGTAACACTGAAATGACTTCCCATAGAATGGTTATCGTATAAGTGGGAAACGTACAGTACTGACTTACAGCACGTACGCGGTGCGGTATGTCACAACCCTGAAATGCCGGCTTGCCGATGGTTTGTATGTGAATAGTGCCACCACAACGCGTAGCTACGATAAAGTACGGAAAAGCTACACTGCAGCTACAAATTTACCGTGTCGCTTCTTACTCGTACGAAATCCGCTCTAATTCTCTGCCACATCTACCTCGTTCCAGCAGGACACTTGACGATCCTGTCTTCGATCCTCGATGTATTCCTGTTTAAAAAACAGTCATGGTAGCCCACAAGAGAACTCAGGCAGAACCTACCAGGAGGACCTTCATCGCAGATGCCAGCAGAGCACAGGGACGTTAACATCAACGTTACTATGACGCCCAGGAGGATAGTGCCCAGGGACATGATGGTACCTGTATTACAAATTGAACGAAGACAGAAGGTCATTTTATGCTCGATAAAGATTGACGGGGCGAACGGCGAAATGGCGATCGGTGAATGATTGGTGATTACACGACCGAACTGTGGAGCAATAAGAATTTCTTCATTTTCATCTCTTAAATACCTAAAAATGCCTTTACTATTCAGCGAAGATCTTCAGTAGGTATTATAGTAATGAAATGTTTTCTTGTAGAGTTCCACTCGCAACCGCAGCGAGCAGAGTTAAGCGAGCGAAGAAAAAAATTCAAAAAAGACCTTCGATTCACGCCAATAGTTAGGGAAAATATTGTTGACTCTATAACATGATTTTGTTGCTCAACTTGCACGAGACATTGCCTAGTGTAACATACCAAAAGTGTCTCGCAATTTTGTTGCCGCAACCGTTGCGAGAAGTAGAACTCAGAGACACTTTTGGTATGTTACATTAGGCAATGTTTCGTACAACTTGTTTCGCAACAAAATTAGCTTACAATTTGCTATTGAACACTTACCTCGGTTAAAACTCGCCAGATGAATTTTTCACAAGCAAGGCAAGGCAAGGCACCCAGCTTAGAATGAACCCAGTGCTCCCAGAAATATATGAATAACATGACAGCAAGATGACGTCAGCAAGATGACTCAAGGCTGTTCTGATTGGTCAACCCAAAACGTTTCCTAGAATAACAGTCATTCAGTTGTGCTATTGTTCAGTGGGCTGAACTGTGATTTTTTTCCTGTTTATATGTTAAGTTGCATTTCATTTTTCCAAGAAAAAGGAAAGGAAGAGAGCCAAATCCTTTTTTTCTTTAGCTAATTCCTTTGGGTTCAGTAGTATAGTTCATTCACATCATTAGAGGCGAATTAAATGATTTTGAGTTTATTGGGTTAAATTTCTGGAAAACTGACGAAGCCACATTTTTTTACATGTGAAAATACTAAATCCGTGTAGAAGTCACGAGAATTGCACAAGACGTAACACAGGGAGACCAATATATTAAACTTCAAATGAGATTAATTCTTAAAAAAAAAACAAACATACAAAGCAAGCTAAAAATGATCTAAACGTCAACTGTGCCACAGTTTCTAGTATTAATCCTAAACTTCCCATAAAGTGTTTTTTAAAAAAATTTAAAATGTGTAGAATAAAAAGAAAGTTTTTTTCCTATGGATTTGATGTCAATAGTTCCTGTCTTAACTTCCAAGAAAATAACTAAAAATAACTACTGCGTCATAAACCCTCGTGACCTCTTCCTTGAATTTCATTGTTCAATCTTCACTTGACGTGCCACGACACATTAGCCCACTCGATCTAATCTTCTATTATACCTTCCTCAGCTTTTCTCCCGTCAGTTCTATTATATCGCAGAGTGTAGCTCTTCAGTTTCATTCTATTAAGATCACAGTTATCACACCGCGACATTTAAATACATTAATGACCCAAAATATAACGTTTGGAATGGTGCAGTCTTTTCCATGTCGAAGTGCCATATCAAAACATTTCCTAAATTTTGTAAATTGAATAACAACAGTTTTTGATTTCCACTGGACAAGCTCAATCCTAGTTTATTTACTACTTGACTATTGACCCTATCCGTAAAGCCATGAATGAGGAATACTACTTAAAGTAATAACAACCAGCCTTAAAGAGCATGCTAACATTAGTAAATAAATCAAATTTCAGGGTCTTAGCACAAATACCTGGGAAGTTACAGCGATTTAAATTTAGAAGGATTTGTATGTAAAAACACAGCCAAGGCCCGACCAGCCCCGTTTTGGTGTTTTTAGCACATTTTAAATGCTCATAACTTCACAAGGATTTACAATTATTCTTTAAAACTGTACACATTTACTAATTTGCTGATGGTCTTTCATGTTAAGACGAAATGTTCTTTCAATTCCTTGAGCTTATTGATTTATGCAAATTAGTGGTGGCTTTATTGGATAGGGTCTATATCTCTGTGTGTAGCGTTGAAGTTACTGTTTTTTCAAAATGTTCAAGAGGTTCGTGTCCTGTAAATCCCTGCAACCCTCGCCCCTGGGTACTGGTACGACAGGTAAAGATATCACGATACGGGTACGTACCAAGCCAGAAACAACATTCAATCATTATCATTTGACAAGCAGCTGCTTTCTTTAATATCAATTTCGAGTTGCTGACTAGTTACAAAGCATGGGAAAACTAAAAGGTTACACAGTGAACTTTTCGCTCTAATGGAACTATTGGATTGCGCAATCTAACGAGGGCAGCCATGTTGGATGGCAGACGGATGCCTTCACCCTCCTGACAGAATCTTCTTCATTCTTTTCATGGTTTGCTCAGTGTTCCTGCCATCCAACATGGCTGTCATCACGTGATCCTGCGAACCCCAATGTTCCGAAAATAGGTCTTACATGGAGGTTATTAGCCTAGTGAGATCCGCGGATAGAGGGTACTGGCCGAGTTCGTTTTTGCTTTCGTATGGACAAAGTAGTAGGCTAATAGGTCTACAGAACTGCAAAACGAACGAGACCACTAACACCTATCCGGGCCGAACTAACTAGACCAATCAATTATTTATTGTAAAAGCCAAAATCAAATTTAAAAACATTTTTTGGAGCGGTCCAAGTGCCGGTCGAGTCTGCGGGACTCCAACCGCTCAGAGAGCCAATCAAATTTCTACATTTTTATCGGGACTGTCTGGTCAATCACTCTTAAATCTGCCCTTAATTTAAATTGAACACCAAAATAAACTGCCATTGTAGGGAGGGGAAAAACACAGATGTATATTTAAATCAGCAAAGATCCTGAAATTGTTGGCACAAACTGATTTAGACATTGTTGAAATACTCATGAGGCCTCAAAAATGGTGAATAGTTGGCGTTTAGAGTAGTTTTAAAGTGTGACTCAATTGATTGTTTTTCACAATAGGGGGGCAGATCGTACACTTCAGGGTCTGGAGTCCCGATAACATACTCGCTAAAAAAAACCTTAATTTCAGTGCCAAGAGACGCTAAACTAGTGGGAAAGGTACCACGATAATAGATAGGCTTTCCATTTGCAATGTAGAATCTCAAGGTATTGATTGGTTGATCTTTTGTTCTACCGCCAGCCATCCAAATCCATATCTCACACACAGTGCCACTGACTGTCTCGGTGCCGTTGAAACTGAAGAACGACAAATTTGCTAAGTTTGAAGGATAATTCGGAGTTGTATATTTCGAACAGCTTTTCTTGGATGGAATAACGTCATACTGGTAAAAAAGAATACACGAAAATGAAGTTCAATGTCATTTTGGAGTTAAGGATTTTTACGTGAATGGATTCAAGTTAAAGTGTTAGTCAGAAAGTAGCCTTGTATGTCTAGATCTCCCCAAAAGCATTGTACTGAGAGTTAAAAACAATATTGAAACGTGGTCTGAAATATAAAATATTTACCCCATCAAACGTAGACTGTTTATTTGGTAAGAGTATTGAATATTCATACTCGTGTATCGGATCTTGATCTACACGCAACGAGGAAACGTCCATTCTGTACTTTTTGTTGGTAAAATCTTGCCATACTGCGTACAAAGTGAACCTTGAATGCACAGTACAAATGTTTGTAAATTATTCGTTTAAAAACTTACTTTTAACTGATGTTATATATACTTTACTAAAAATCATAACAAACACAACATTCTAAAGTAGCAAGTGGGGCTTGGTTGGTTAGTGTGCTGCCTGCTAAGCAAGAGGTCTGTAGTTTGATCCTCAGTGACCTCACACACATGTTTTAAGGAGCAAGTGTTGCTTTGTTGGTTAGTGTGCTGCCTGCTAAGCAAGAGGTGTGTAGTTTGATCCTCAGTGACCTCACACACTTGTTTTAAGGAGCAAGTGTGGCTTTGTTGGTTAATGTGCTGCCTGCTAAGCAAGAGGTGTGTAGTTTGATCCTCAGTGACCTCACACACTTGTTTTAAGGAGCAAGTGTGGCTTTGTTGGTTAGTGTGCTGGCTGCTAAGCAAGAGGTCTGTAGTTTGATCTTCAGTGACCTCACACACTTGTTTTAAGGAGCAAGTGTGGCTTAGTTGGTTAGTGTGCTGCCTGCTAAGCAAGAGGTCTGTAGTTGGATCCTCAGCTTGCATTCCCTACTCAGAGCCGATTGAGGTTGTGCTTAGAATGCCCTGAAAAACGAATTTGGTGAATTATATTTCAAATACAATGACTTACTCTGTTCTACATCCTGATGGCCTGCATTCTGTCAATACTCGATCAAAACCAGTAGTAAAATCCCCGGTGAAGACTGGCGGAGCTTGTTTATACGGACCACAAGGGCTGTCTGTAGTACATGGTAGGCCCATGCAAGTGCACCTAAAACAAAACATACAAAGTGGGCCGTTTCCGGGGGAGGAGGCTCACATGCAAAACTGAGGGGGGAGGACTCGTCATAAAACGACTAGAATTACCCAGTGGATGCACTTTTTCTGGTAAATAAAATGGTAATTTTAGAAAAAAGCAAAACATAAAAACAAAGAGGTTAACCCAGGAATACATCAAATAACTTTGATGATGATGATTTATGATTTATGATTTATATATCGTTAGAAATGATTAAAAATGCATTTTACCTCGTGTTTTTTGGACATGTTACATTATAATCCACGTAACGCCCTGTAGAATTGTCGAAAACACACTTGTGGTATCCCGTGAGGTCATCGAAGCAGTAAAGCCCTTCAGGACCTCCATCACAAAACTCAGCACGGCAGACGGCAGGAAGAAACAGGACACCTATGGCGGCCAACTTGAGTACAAATACTCGGAACGTTTTGGAGTACATCGTTTGATAAACCTGTGGACTGGAAGTGAACAAACGGGAAGTGAACAAACGGGATTCAGACGGACTGCTCGACATCAAAATCTAATGGGATTCAAAACGAAGCTACGCAATTCGCAACTCGAATCATGATACGATTTATACGTATTTAAAGCAAGTTAAGAATCGATAAAATGAAAAGTGAATGAAATCTAGTCAATCTTTAAGAGTGTTGTAGTAATAGATCAAACACGGAGAAGAGTGTTTCATCCGATATCCAAATACGAGAAGTGGGTTGAATAAACGAGGCGCAGCCGAGTTTTTTTAACCGACTTCGAGGTGTTTGGATAGAGGATGAAACACTCTTTCAAGTGTTTGATCTGGCTTCTCAAATTCATGAATAACTCTAGGAGAAAATCAAAGCGAAAGTTGGTGAAATTTTATGCTAATTAGGATCACATATCCAAACCACCGTCACGGTAGTGATTTACTTTGTTTTCTCCTCATTAATTATTCATGAACTTGAGAAGTTCATATACTGAGTTGTTTACTAGCTTGGAACATTTTTAACGCCAGAAATCTGAGATTTTGCTAAGTTCTGGATTATCGAAGAATGTAGATCAAGATAACGCTGTACAGGCAGAAAAAAGTACCTAAAACTCTATTCAAGAAATATAAAAACGAAAGATTTTGATCGCAATAAGTTGAGTGTATATAAACGTACTGTCGAGCTCCTGAAAGACGAGTAATTATACAACTTACTTTTCTTACCTTTCTTCAAATGATAAGATTTGATTTTAAGGTTTCTTCTCCCAACCAATTCTATCAATTCCAGGAAATAGACAATGTAGTTCTATTTATACTGAGAACAAAAATGGCCGCTCAATTTTCTGTCGTCTGATTGGACAGCCTAATGTCGTGTGACCTTGAGTGCTTTTCTGGAATGAGATTTGCCTGAACGCGTATTTAATTAATCAAAATGTATTTGTTTTTCTTCTATGAAAGTGATTCACAAGGTTACTGCGAATTTCAAGGCTTAGGACAATCCATGTGTCACCTCGAGTTCCTCAAATTTAACGTGCACTTCTTTAGTAGAGTCCCGCACTGCAATCATGTAAAACAGTGTATTTATTTATATCAGTAATTTTTACAGTGCGTCGGTTTTCACATAACTTTTGACATGTGAGTTCCAAAGTTCGTTCGGAAGTCCCGAAGTTAAGGTATCGGGCTACCCCTAGCGACCAGTGTGCATTTACTGAATTCTATATAGTGCGAAAGCTTTCAATCAAAACCCCAATAAAACGGTATGCATTTTCTGAAAGCTGAATAAATGGAGAAACAACTCCTTTCCTTCTCTCTCTCTCTCTGTTTTTTTTTTTTTTTTGTAAAATAAATTTTTCCTTTTAGGTTAGAGCGAATTAGTCACTTTTTCACCTCTTCGCGGAGTTCCACGTCAGCCGGTGTTGATCTAAATGTTTACTATCTTTCCGAAATCACGAGATATCACTTGTCAATGTCTCCGATTTTTGATTTTTGCTCCGTTATTCTGTTATACGTTTCTAAAGTTACAACGCCACTAAAATAGCTGTACCCGATACAAAATCAACGATAACTTTGGAATGAAGCAAAACATCGAAAATCGGAGACACAGCGAACTTCGTTGGCGAACTTCTAACTTACTTATCGCGTAAGTTCGGTAATTCGTAAGGTATTCAGTCATTTTTGAAAATTTTACTTGTTTTTTACCTTGAAGCCATCCTTAGGCAAAGTAGTGCCCTTCTTTGGTCGAGCAGCTCAATCATTACTGGGCTACCTATGGTAGACCAGTCTAAAAATGCATCGTGTGTCTCCATATTTGTTGTTGTTTTTGTTGTTGTTATTGGTGGTGGTGGTGGTGGTGGTGGTGGTGTTATTTTCTGTGCAGCAAAATGGAAAAGTTGCGCAATCGGTACCCAGGACTCTGCAAACCAAGTACGTTACAGGGTTCCCGAATCGATGCAGGAGAATGTTGCAATGTTGCAACTGATACAAAAGTAATGGTATGGGTGGTCACGTGACATACAAGCACACTGCGCATGCCCTGATTCCGGTCGCCGCTGTTCAACAGCAATCGAAGGCTCACAAAATATGCTCAATTACAACATTTGGGGAAGGAGATATTTGCTTATCAGTCTTATGATCAACTTTTACCATTCACAAGCAAAAATGGGCTTCAAAACTGGTCAGTTTCTCTCAAAGAAAAATACTAGTATCAGTTTAACTTTCATCCCGATTTTACTAAGGGAAATTAGTACTAGCTTTACAGAGAATAACTTTACAACAAGTATTAATAAATGTATTGTAGCTAACTTTATTCCTATGTGATTCACTTCGTTTGAAGCTTAAAAATAGATAGAAAAGAATTATCAGGGAAGATCTAGAATTGTCTGGGGATCTCTAGAATAAGACATAAAACAACATCAATGAATTTATATAATTGATGCATACATATCAAAGATCAGAGCGACGACGAAGCAGTAACCAGGTATATAATTTTTGCAGAGATCCCGATCCCGGAGGTGAAACATCTGATCCTTGATCCCAAAAACGCTATAAAACATGATCCCTGATCCCACCCAAAATAAGTGATCCCATTTCTAAACTATCCCTTAATTTTGTTAAGTGCAATACACAGACTGGTGCCAGTACGTTTAAATAAGTCTTGAGCCCCGTTACATACCGATACATATTAGTATAGGTTGATGTTTGGTTCACATACAAGACATGATCATGTCACCCGCTTATTCAATTCTAAACCTTGGTGATTATTTTCCACGATAAAAATCTGAATTTTTATAACTTTTATATTTTTCAAAACATCTTTTAAATCTTTGAAAAAAAAAGTTACAAAAACTCACATTTTTATCGCGAAAAAAATTAACTTTTTTCTTTTTTAAGCAAAAGAATAATATTAGAAAAAGTTCCAGTTTTCTCAAGATGAAAAATATACATTTCAGTACGCATTTCGTGATTCTAAATGAGAGATTTTTGCGAAAGTAGTATTGCTGAAAGTTGCCACTGATTAAAACTGCCGGCCAAGGTTTACAAAACATGTTATGCTACGCTTTGTAGAGATTGATAGAAATTGATATTATCCGAATAATTAATGTTCGTTTTGACAGTTATTAA
>JAAAQI020136427.1:0-12729 GCA_011800005.2 Stichodactyla mertensii
CCTCAGTGATAAATACGCTACTGAGTCTGCGTATGTTGCTTACGATTACGATTACGACGCTAGTGTGAACCAGGCTTAAAAAGAAATAATCTCCTAACCGTCACGATAGGCCGTGAGAACGATCACATGTGATTGGCTCAGATTTCGTATCAAATATTTCATTGTCTTAGTTCAAACAAATTTAGCCAATCAGATGCAATTATTCTCACAGTCTGTCATTTGGAGTTAGACGCTTTCATCTAAGCCCTACTGCGCATGAATACCCAGATTCTGGGTTTTCCGGTTTGGAGTTTTCCAGATATTTCGTCGAGCATGCGTAGTAAGAAATAACGGCTCTGAGAACGAGATTGAACCTTTTGGAGGAAAAGTATGTAAACACTTCGGCGGTATACTTTATTTGGACAAAGATTTTGTAACATTTTACAATAAAATTAAACGATAAAAGACACGACGTTTCGACGTTATCTTGCAACGTCATTATCAAGTGAGAAGAGAATAGAAAATGTACAATATATATACATGAATAATAATGAGAAATCTGAAAATATTACGTAAGGTGCGAAGTTAAAGAAAACACTAAAACAATAAAATATGAAACAAAGAATAAAAATAACAATAAATAATAAAGATTTTGTATTTCTAAAAAATCAGTATAAGAGACTTTTCAAATTTCCAAGGAAAAATAGACTTTGCGTTTGGTGGGCCACTTTGTGGTGCCCCATTTGCCAGACAAATTTAAAGGAAATATTTTTCAACAGCAATCTGTCTTTGCCAAAATGGAACGCAGACTACGAGCCTTGCGTAAATGCTCTTGAATTCTCTTCCATACCCTTCCATGGGCATTTTTCTTAAATTATGGCTTGTCATGCAGAAGACGTTGCTCCCGCACTGTGATTGGTTCAATCAATTCCGGACCGTTACAGCTGTGCAGCTGTGATTTCTTGCGTCACGCTTTTGTAGTGGCCGAATCTTATTGCCTATCTTGGTGGACCCAATTACAATAGGATCAACTTTGATTTAGACATCGTACCGATTGTGGTGCACCAAATGCACTGAACTGTAAAGCGCATAGACAGTACGATATACCACTGACTTTTCGGTTCGGACCAAGAAGAGCTCGTCGTTTGAATTAGTGTCGAACGTTTGCCGTCCAGCGCGACTGGAACGACCGAGCTCAATACCGTGTCGTACCTAATTCAGGCGTGCCGAGCTTAACAATTGATTAAGACGTCGAATTTTACATGTACCAAATAACACTATTAGGTTCGGCACGACAAAAGCGCGATGTCTGAATTGAACGAAATCTAATCTACAGCCTGAACCAAAACTTACTCTCACGACATTCAGGACCTCGTCGACCCTCGGCACACTTGCACGAGTAACCTGTCCACGAACCGATGCAGGTTGACTGAGGATCACAAGAAGAGTAAGTACAGTGGTAATCCATGACGGGACAGCCTTCTTTTGACCCCTTTTGGTTCGAGGGATTCTTGAGATCGTACAGTGCACCCTCGTTGACTACGTTTCGAATGCAACCGTTGTAGTCTTTGATGCGCAGGTCAGGGTACATCATGAGTCGATTGGATATCCCACCAAGATGAAGGGGTCCTTTGATATTGAGAAACCTGTCAAATAGCACGTAAGTAAAATAAGAACATTGTCAGGTAGTTCGCCACATGACAAATATTATCAGCAACTTTACTAACTAGAACTACAGCAATATCATGATTGCCATCAAATACCATCATCACTATTGCCATCGCATCGACACTATCCTCATCACCACCACCATCACCACCATCCACCATCATCACTTACTTTTTAGTTTGGCTTTTCAGCCGTCCCTCAGTCTCACACATAGCTCGGTTCTCCGCAAACGTAGGTTGATTGTGGCCTTCATTGATGATTGAGTTCTTGCAATGATCGATCGTCAAACGAACGTACTGAAGAAAATAAAAATAGAGTGATCAATAGCCGTAAGTGTGTCTTGCCGTGACCGTGATGTTTTTCTAGAAAACAATAGAACTATACTCTCCTAAGAATCGAAGAATGTTCTTATGTAAAAATACTTATATTTTCGTCCTTCGAATTGAACTGTGTTGGGAATTACTGCAAGGGGTCTATGAAGCAACACATCAGGGAACTTGGCAAATTAGTAAAATTACAGAAAGTTTCAGATAATTTACCGTTTGGTTTCTGTAGACCTCCACGTGATGCCATTGGCCATCATTCAAAGGATTACTGCCCTCCAATCCAATCCTCAGCACATCATCTCTGTTTCCCAGGCACACGGACACATAAACCTTGCCTTCATAGAGTTCTATCGCTATGAAGTCATACTCATCATCCTGTCCAACCTCTATGGGTGAGGTAGGTCCTGCATACAATAGTAGCCCGTTGGCATCCTTGGTAGCAAACTCTAGACTCATAGTACTAACACGACACTGGCGTAATGGAGCAAGCCAGATCCATTGACCTTCTTGGAAGCTACGTGTTGTTAGTTCGCAGTTGTCCCCATCATAGCCGCGACGACATTTGCAGACGTGACCTATGGGACATTCATGATAGTTTACTTGGGTTGTTGTAAGTGGTGAGTAATGATCATAAACGGACATGATTATTCTAGACCTTTTCGGCTATGGCGTAATGTTTTCCCATTTCAGACCATGTGTCATTCCCTTAAGTTTTATTTCTTTGTTCAATGGCAACGCTTGAGAAGTTAAGTTAAAATGGATGACCGTCGAACAAGGAATCTTATTTCCAAGAGGATGACACGTGGTCTGAAATGGGAAAACATTACGTCATAGCCGAAAAGGTCTATTGATTGACAAAGTGATTTATTTGTAGTCTTTTCTCAATCCATTGCACCGACTCAATTAACAGTGACAATATATGGTGGTGGTTACGATGGGTGATGTTGATGATGATGATGATGATGATGTTATGGGTGATGATGGGTGATGTTGGTCGTAGAGGTAGTAATGTTGTTGATGTTGGTGAAGATGGTGATGGTGTTTGGTTTGGTGATGAAGATGTTTTAGTAATGGCACTTCGCTTTTATCACGCGGCGGCCATATTGGTTGAAACAGTAGGTTTTGAATCCCTTGGGTCCCCTTGCCCTCGCTTTGAGGCATTTCAGAACGTTCCAAACAAAGGATTTTGCTCTCATGGGAATAAACATGGCCGCCATGTGATTAAAGCCCATGGTGGTAGTGATAGTGGTTTTTGATGCCGCTGGTGTTGTTAGTAACGAGCAATAGAAATAATCATTTTTTTTTTTGCCAAACCGTAGTAAATCTACTGTAAAGGTATCCTGAATAGGTACCACGTGTCACACAATTTTCCTTACCTATGGAAGTGTTTCTGCATGTCCCTCCATTCACACACGTGTTCTTTTTACAGGAAGAGACCACCTTTCCAGGACTACATTCTTCACACTTGTGGATTTTGTGAGCAATTATTGACGTAAAGGACTGACCAGGGTAACTCACGACTTCGACCTTCCCCGAGGCCTGTAAATAACTCCTACAGGTACCGTACTGGCAAGGCTCATTTTGACATGGATCCACTCCAATCGATACAACATTAAAAGATTTCAGATTTATCCTCTTAGATTTGATAAGAGCGATCATTCTTTCAGGTGAGTAATAAGGGCTACCATGCGCAGCAAACCGCACGTCAATCGCCATTGGTTTAACATTGTCTGTCACATTCTGAATGCTGAAGAGATCAATGTTTTCGCGCGTTGTACCAAGCGACTCAGCGATGGCTTGTTTGAATGATATTAACGAATCCCTGAGGAATTCTTCACGTTTGAATCCTCTCATTCTAATGGCGATGCTCTTTCGGATGGCCTCTTCAGTTATTCGCTTCACTCTTATGGTAACCGTACAATCCACGGGTTTAAAATCGCTCTCCCGATCCGAAACCCTAACGTCCAGCGTAAAAACCCCTTCGGGAGGATTCGGCTTACTCTCGATAGAACCCGACAGCCTATCGACTTCAAAAAAGTCCGAGCTTCTCCCTATGACGTCATAATATCTTAAATCATCCGTATCTTTGTCTTTGACGTAAACAAATCCCACGTGACCACCCAGGAAGTGGTTTTCGTAGCTATTCACTGCTAAATCTAAATGCGCTTGCTCATGTTGGTGATCATTACGATCCTTGATGTGAACGAATATAGAGGTGTAATTCACCATCGGCGGACTACCGCTGTCCTTTCCCCATATTTTTAGTTCGTAGACGTCCTTTTTCTCTCGATCAAAAGTGACCCTGGATCTCAATATCCCTTCCTCTGTCAGTTCGAAGAGTTTGTCTTCGTTGCCGCTATTAATGCCGTAGGTGAATGGTCCCCTGTACTTTGGGTTAGCGTCAGGATCCGTGGCTTTCAATTTTGTGATGTAATAGGGTGGCGGCTCGTTCTCTGGTATGATGGGATTCAGGTTCAAAGGGTCGAAGTGTGGACCATTGTCATTCACATCTTCGACATCAATGCTTACAGTCGCTTGTCCATACAGGGGTTTGTTCTTTACTAAAATAAGAAACACAGCTTTCAAGGGATTGATCATCACTGATCACCTGGCGAGTGGCATGGGGTGGGGTGGGTTGAGCGGTCAAGTAATGTTTACTGGGACGCAATAAAAATCATCTAAACCCCCCCCCTCGGCACGCCACCACAATGACGTAAATTTACATCGTTTAGCGTAAAAACGAACACGATGACCTCCTTTCTTAGATTTTATTTTGGAATAAACGAGGTTCGATTTCAAGATTTTTCATCAAACTGTACCAAGTTTGATGAAAAATCTTTAGTAACCTCCAAACAAAGAGGACTAAACTTTGGATTTTTTTGGTGCAAACAGCTTAGAAATGTCTTAACAAATGAGAACTCATCAATTTTAGGCAAACGTCCGAAAATTCTATGATTAAAAATTATTTATCTTGACTGAGCTTTGCAACATTTTAGTGGCTTCAACGTCACTCACAGAGATAATTTATTCATGCTACACGTAAAATTTTACAAATAAAAGGGATCCTTACCAATATTGGTGGCCCTGATAAAGAGTACATAGTCATGTTCATCCTCTCTGTCTAACGGTTTCTCCACAAACAGCTCCCCTGTTCTGGAGTCAATTCGAAACTGTTCTTTTGGATCTCCGTCAGCTATCGAGTATCTGAATTCCTTGTGTCCAGCCGTGTCGCGATCAGTAGCTGTGACTTGTAGAAGTCTTGTGCCTACCGTGATGTTCTCTTTAACTAATGTGCCGTAGGATGCTGGATTGAAGATCGGGGGATTGTCGTTATCGTCCAGTACTTTTATGTGGACGTCAGCCGTGTCACTGTACGATGGGCTGCCTGAATCTCGTACCTAAAAATGACTATTCCTTTTAGAGCGGTTTTCGTACAAGTGGTAAACGTACGGCACTGACTAACAGCACGTATACGATACGGTGTTCCGTAACACTGAAATGGCTTCCCGTTGCGGTACGTACAGCTACGAATTTGCCGTATCGTTTACCACTCACACGAAAAGCGCTGTAATTTTATTGTCCAGTGTCGTAGCCCCACCCAGCGACCCATTCCGCCTCTTCAGCTGGTTCAGCTGGTGGGTTCAATCTTCGGCTGGACTGACACTCACTAAAATACTTTGAAAGCCACGTTCTGACTTGCGGCTGTCATTTAGGGCTACCGCTGTATTAACTGCTATCAATCCATAACCATGAATGTCTGTACGCCATTATCCATCATGCTTAAAATCTATAAACCCAAATAAAGCCCTACCATCCCTATGAATGCACTGTTTATCCCTATCCATCACAATCGAGCCCTTTCGAGCCCTATCAAACGCTATACACTCCTATCTCCCAATAAATTCCCTATCCACGATCCCTATCCATCCGCACCCCCTCCCCCCTCAACCACACCTACTATAAAGAATCCTATCCACCTATCCTCGAGGTCAATCCACTCATGAACCACTTTGGGCGTGATGATTTGATGGTCTTGCAAATCTAACCAAAATCCAGGCGTTTTTTTGCTACCTTTTGAACCAGTACAAACCTTGATTTCCAGATTATAATCTCTCATTGTTTCGAAGTCCAAGCTCTTTGCCACTCGCAGCTTGCCTGTCTCTTCTTCTATACGGAAGTGTCTGTCCTCGTTCCCCTTGTCGATGCTGAACCGTAGTTTGGCATTGATTCCAATATCATCATCTGTAGCTTTTAATGTAAGGACTGTAAGACCCAAGTTAGCCCCTTCAGAGACGTTTGCCATGAATTTACGTTGAATGAATTTCGGTTTTTGGTCGTTTGCGTCATCGACTTTGATTGTAACGTTTACCTTAGAAAATGAATAAAATCATTGCTTTATCTTTTAAGAATTTCTTATTTTATGATTAACGTGCATACAATGAAAGTCGTTTTTAGTGGAAACAAAAGGCTCGAATTAAAAGCCTTCGTATTTACAGAAACGTTTTCCTTGGACTGAGGGAGCGATAAAGTGGACCAGAATACAATTAGGGACCTTAAGCACCTGGGACGTAGACGTCCAGGACGTTGAATTTAGACCGAGGATTTGTAAAGAGTTTTTTCTCGTTTTCTCGAGAACGTAAACGGAGCAAATTTCCCGTTCAGAACGGGGTTTTAGCTTCACGACGGTCGGCTTTCAGACATGCACATTACACACAAGCGCAGATAATTACATTCCGGTCAACTTCCTGGACGTCTACGTCCCAGATGCTTAAGGTCCCTATTAACCCCTTGGGCGCGGACTATAAACGGTCATGGAGATACATGTATAAACATTCTAGTGCAGATTTCCTATGACTGTTAAAAGCTCTTGGCATGAACACGGTCGCGACACGGTCAAGGCACGGCAAGGCACGTTGAAATTCTAGAAAACATCACGGTTGCGGCAAGGCACGCTTACAGCACGGAGCGTGCCGCGAGCTTTGCACGGTCATACCAAATTTGCTCTAGTGAAAAAAATTGTCTTAGGAATACCGAATACTGCAATCCGAATTGTGGATCAAGTGGTTGCGGTGGATTAGAGCAAAAGCCAAAACCAAGTTACAGCAATTGTTAACATTATGGACTCTTCTGTTTCAAACTTGGTCAGACCCGGCAATAGAATTTACTTTTGACTGACGGCGGTGAAAAAAAGAGGCAAAGCAGTTCGTGCTATTGAGCACAGGGATCCCAATTTCCAGTACAGTACCCGAGTTTGTTATCAGAAACTCACCTTTCCTTCCTGTGGTGGATGGCCTTTGTCTGAAGATCCTACTTGAACTACGTAAGCATCTCTCGCCTCTCGGTCGAGTACCCTATTGGTACGAATCAAACCTGAGTCTCTATCGATTGAAAATACTCCATTTGCGTCATATATCAGTTCATACGTCATGATGGCGTTGCCATTCTCATTTGGATCATCGGCATCAACCGCTGACATGACCATTACACTGGCTCCTGCTTTTAGATTTTCTTGCACGTGACCAGTGTAAGGATAGTCTGGAAACTGAGGAGCGTTATCATTGATGTCACGGACAATCACAGTGACGTCAGTCGAGCCGGTTCTCCGTGATGTCATGCCTGGCGCGTCCACGGCAAATGCGAGGAAGTCGTACCTTGCTTTCGTCTCTCGGTCTAATCTCTTCCTGGTTGATATTACACCGGTGACTGGATCAATTTTAAAACTTCCCAAACCTTGGCCACTGATTAAGTAGGTAAACATGCCCCCAAGTCCTTGATCGGGGTCGGTGGCTCTCAGCCTCATGACAGATGTCCCTTCCGGTTCCTCTTCGAGTATCACAGCCTGATACGCTTGTTTCTCGAACTTCGGGTTATTGTCATTCACGTCTTTGATTTCGACATTCACAGTAGCGCGACCGTAGTTCTTACCGTCCCTTGCTGTAATCTCAAGTTTATAGAAGTCTTTCTTTTCTCTGTCTAACGAACTTGCTACAGTAATTTTCCCAAAATCCCTATTGATAGTAAAAACCGCACCAGTGTTACCATCTGTTATCTGGTAGTTGACTCTAGCGTTCACGCCAAGATCTCTATCCGATGCGGAAACCTTCAGTACGTTCGATCCTATTGAAGCGTCTTCATAGATGGAAATATTGTAGATTGGCTGCTCGAATATAGGCGGGTTATCGTTCTCGTCTTTGATAATAACTTCTACTATGGTCGTACTCTTCTTGCTTGGACGTCCGTGGTCTTGCGCTGTCACCACCAGGGTATAACGACCTCTTTGTTCGCGGTCAAAGATTTGTTTGGTCTTAATGAGACCAGTGCGCTGGTCCAGTGAGAAATACTTCAGTTTTTCGGCTTCTACAAATTCGTACGTCACACGACCATTCTCCCCTTTGTCCAAGTCTAACGCGTTCACTTGAATAACGGAGGTTCCTATTGGTGCGTTCTCAGCCACGTGGCCTTGGTACCTCGGCATACGAAACTCTGGGGGCGAATCGTTGACATCTTCGATGTATATGTTCAAGGTAGCAAAATTAATTCCCGGTGGATTCGAGCTTGTCTCTGCTCGTATGGTCAGAGAAAAATTCGCTGTTTCTTCGTAATCGAGCAAATGGGATGTCAGAACTTCGCCAGTGATCGTTCCAATCTGAAATCTCTTAGGATTATTTGTAGACGGGAGATTCCCAGGAACTATGCTGTAGTAAACGTTCTGGTTATTGTTGGCTATAGCCTTGACTTTAATAACACTGAAACTCGTGGGCACATCCTCCCGCACATGCGCACTGTATACTGCTTTGGTAAACTTGGGCGGGGCATTGCCGTCTCCAAAAACCGTGATGGTTACGTCTACATGGGATTTCAATCGGGGTATTCCGTTATCTCGTGCGATCACACGAAGCGGAAATTTCCTTGTACCTCCGGTTAATTTTGCTTTAGTCGTAATCGTGCCTGTTGCGTTATCAATAGCGAAGAACTGACTTGCTTGTTTGAAGGAATAGCTGATTAAAGCGTTGGTCCCCGCGTCTTTATCGCTCGCGCTAACGTGAAGAACCGACCGCCCGATATCAAAGTCTTCTCCAATCGTCGCTTCGTAGTGTTTGTTCTGAAACACCGGAGGGTGGTCATTTTTATCCGTTATTTTCACGTCTAGCTGGCAGAATCCCATCAGCCGTTCAGCATCTTCTCTATCCCGCCCTCCATCACGACCAATGATGTGCAGCTGATACTGACTCTTCACCTCACGATCAAACTCCTGTAACGTCGTCACCACACCAGTCTTGCTGTCAATATCGAAAAACCACGGCGAGTTTTGCGACCGTTCGATCGAATACTCGATCTCACCATTGACACCTGTGTCTTTGTCTTCAGCTACGACTTTGAGGACAAACGTCCGAGGTGATGAGTGTTCTGGGACGGTTGGTTTGTAGGATTTGCAAGCTGTGAAGACAGGTTTGTGGTTGTTGACATCTTCGATCGCTACGACTACCATTGCCTTCAAGAAACAAAAACGTTAGCGTTACTCGCGATTCTGTTTGAGGCCCATCCATATAAATATATCTTCCCAGCCTTCTCCAGAAACAAAGAAATAATACCCAAGGGAATGACACGTGGTTGGGAATGAAACAAATTTACCTTGGTCTATTCTCAGCGGTCTCCAACTGCATATATAAGTGCTAAGCAACTAGACCTCTTTGTATGTTGGCAAGTGTTGGTACCGATGCAGATCAAGGGTTTTACGACGCCTATCGTTTCCTCACCTGGTCTACTCTGCTCCTTCGATGGTTACGTTTGCTATTATTTTCGTTTTAGTCCCTCCCTGTTATATTCTCTTCTCTTCCTGATGGCAATGCGACATCCAATTTTCCCATAACTTAGCCATCAGGAGCAGTGGAGACCACTGAGAATACTGGCCTTTCCGAAATTCAACCGAGGACTGAAACGAACTTCTGCCACACAGAATTGTGGGGCTGAATTTTGGGACGGGATCAAAAGATGCCGCCATCTTGCATTGGGCTTTACTCACACGGCACCCACGTTTATTCCCAAGAGAATGAAAACTTTTGTTCTTCCCCGCGTGAACTCGTTTTGAAGTGTTTGAATGCGAGGCCACGCGGGTTGAAATATATTGTTTCAGCCAACATGGCCGCCGCGTGATTAAAGCCCATATTGGATTCTGGGATTGATTTTGTGGACGAGATAGAGTTCATGCTCAGTCTTTCTGTGAATTTCGGAAAGGTGAATTGGAATATCTTTGAAACCGTTTCTATACAATTCATTACCTGCGATACGTGCATTCCATCGGTAGCACTAATATTCATGACGTAGAACGGGCCTCTTAGTTCAGGTTTTCTACTCTTGATTAGTCGTATCACACCTGTCTTGCTGTCAATGACGAAGTTTGTCGTATTGTCACCTGACACTATACTGTACGTGACGTCATCGAGGTCTTTATCGGCCGCGTGAACTGTAACGAGATAAATGAACTAATTTACACTTAGGAAACTAGTTCACTGCATCATCATCATCATATGCATCTCATATGCATCATCATCAAGCAATGGGCTTTAATCACGTGGCGGCCATGTTTGTTGAAACAATACATTTCCCCGCGTGGCCTCGCATTCAAACACTTCAGAACGAGTTCACGCGGGGAACAACAAAATGTTTTGTTCTCTTGGGAATAATCATGGCTGTCACGTGATTAAAACCCATCGCACGGCTCACGGGTAAGAAATAGCGTCATAGTTATAGTCTTTGTTATAACCAAATGGAAACGTTAAGCGAGCCACATCTCAGTTGTTCTGCGACTTCAAATTTTCTGTCGGCCTTTATATTCATAACCATCATTTTCTTGCTCAACTTTCTTACCTGTTGCAACGACTTGATCAGCACCAGCATTTTCAGCTATGAACACATTGTACAGATTCTTCGAGAAGACTGGTTTGTTATCATTCACGTTGGTTAACTGCACAACAACCCTCGCTGTCCCGTTCATGACTGGAGACCCGGAGTCCTGAGCCACTACGAGAAATGCATGCCGGGGTGTAGTTTCGTAATCAAGTGGTGCTTTGGTCGTTATCCATCCGGTGTACGGGTCTACGGCAAAATACCTACTCTGTACGAAGTACCTGAATTGTCCGTTGATGCCAGAATCACGATCTGTTGCTGTTACAGCGAGTACGGTCGTACCTACCGGGGCACTCTCGGGTAACGAATCGATATATCGCTGTTGCACGAACTCCGGTGGGTTATCGTTAAGGTCTCGCAGGAGAATTTTGATGTTAACCTCATTATTTAGTTTTTGTGATACTTGGGTTTCTTCGGCTCGTATTTTGATGTAGTAGACATTGGAGTCTCTCTCGTAGTCTAACGGGTTTGGGAGCGTCAGCAGTCCAGTGTTGGAGTCCAATACGAATTTTCCATTACCGTTGCCTTTTTGAAAAAACAGTGAAAGTCACGTCTTATTATATAGATATCAATGAAATACCAGGATTTCTCCTGTTTCTAAAACTTCGTACACAGTGAAGATATCATTTTTATCCTTCACTTGTGAAGATATCACCGTTGCCATGACTACCATTGTATCAACCAATCACAAATGGCCTTAAAATTTTTCCCTGATCCTGGATATTTCATTGATATTTATAAAATAAACAGAATATTACATGGTCGCGCCGAGATACGAATTTTATCTTCTCGTGTATATGGATGTCATCAACACTCGAAGATAAAATTCGTATCTCCGCGCGGGTATGTAATATCCTCTATATAATTAGGGTATTGTTAAAATAGAAAATATATGATAAAATATTATGAAGAAGAGGATATATGAGAGAAAAACAAGATAAATAATGACCGTCTGTTTCGGAGAAATCATCCACGCGTCATGCTATAAATGTTAAAGACTTTTTTCATATGTTGGTAAATAAGGATCATCTTCATTAAATTAACTTCTACCATCTGAAAGAACTCTTAAAAATCAGTAACCTCGGAAAGTTATTATGGCATAGCATCAAAATTCAAAAAGACATTGTGGATCAAAATTAGATAACTTTGTATGGATTTGAAAGATCAGGCCTTGGTGGCCTCGTTTTCATGTTTTCTCACAACTTAAAATGCTTTGTTTTTCCATTTTAAATCTCTTGGGAATAAGATTCTTTGTTTGAGGTATATCCATACGCAGACCCTTTCTCAATTGTTCTCACCTTAAACAAAGAAATAAATCCATGGGAATGACTCGAAATATGAAATGGGAAAACAGAACCCCCAAAAGGAAGCGGTCTATTACTTTTGGAGCAGTTATGGTAGATTACACCTTGCCCGAATTCGCTTGGATGATCATGGAACAATGGTTTCAAGTCGAGGTTGGCCTTGATAAATAAAAAAATCAAGTTTAGTCTCGACTTGGAACCATTGTTTCGTGATCATCCAAGCGAATTCGGGAAAAGTCTACAGGAAGGAAAAAGAAAGGACGGAGAGAAAGAAGAGGAAAAAAAGAGAAATGAAAGTAAAAATAACGGGAATATAAATGACAGCACGAAAAAGGAGCAAGAATAGAATAAAGAAAACAAGGAACGAACAAAGAAGGGAAAAAGAAACAAAGAAAGTAATGGGAAGGAAAAAAGGAAGTAAAAAGGAAGGAATAAAAAAATAGTTTCACAAAAGCAATCGTACGAATTCATCTATTCATTCATTCATTCATTCATTCATTCATTCATTCATTCATTCATTCATTCATTCATTCATTCATTCATTC
>JAAAQI020136438.1:0-12727 GCA_011800005.2 Stichodactyla mertensii
CATTCCAGATTCCCTTACAGAGGGCGATACATCTAGAGCGACTTTGTAGGAAAAGATAAGGCAAACTCATAGCCAACTTAGAATCTGTCATCCAAGAAATACAGTGATCATTATTGAAGGATGAATGTAAAGCGTGAAAAAAGGCTATACCTGCATGAGATTCTCAACATCTAGCGCAACAATAAGCTGTTCTTTGGTGTCTGACCTGCCGACAAAAATACAAACTTGAATCCAGAATCCAGAATTACGGATGACAACTCTGCACGTTTCCTTACTGCTTCTTTAATTATTATGTGAAATTTAAGGACGGTAACACACAAAATCAGGGAACACGGTTTCTGCTTACCCCTCTTGTAGGTTCCTACAATATTTGCTTCGTCTAGCTGTGGCCCGCACAGCCAGAGAACTACTGAAGTCTACAGGGAAGGCGTGTTGAAGAGCACGATGGCTGGGAAAGAAACAAAAATAAAAAAAAGGCAACAGTTAATAATTCCTACGATAAAGGAAGAAAATCATTCAACTTTAATAAGAACGATAGCATTAAGTGTTTTTCGTATGAGTGGGAAACGTACAGAACTTACTTACAGAACGTACACCAGTGTTTGAGCCAGGCCACGCCATTGCGCCAATCCCGCAATAAAATGTATTCTGTCCCTCTAAAATTGCAGTGAATGGTCTACTTGACGCACAAGAAAAAGCCTTAAGGGACAGTCTTAGCTAAAATGACCCTTTGCTGAAAATCCTGCCTCAAACCCTGGTACAGGGTACAGTGTACTGCAAAACTGAAATGGCTTTCCATTGCTTGTTCCGGAATCATCCCATCGCAGTAGTTACTGTTACGGTATAACTGATTGATTTTTCATATGAGTGGGGACCTTATGGTACTGACGTACAGCACGTACATTATACGGTGTGCCGTATCACTGAAATGGCTTCCCAATATTTTGGTGGTGAATCATCCAATCACAACGCACAGTTACCGTTACAGTGAAGTACGGTACAGCTACAGTGCGGCTATGAATCGCCGCATCGTTTCCCACTCATACGAAATCTGCTCTATGGTACGGCTACTGTACGCCACGAATTTGCCGTAAGGTTTTTTCTGTCACTGATACAAAATCTACTCTCAAATGTATTTTCCCTTACCTCATTTTAGCATTCTTTTCTACAGACTCATAATAAAACTTCAGTTCCCTTGAGTGACCACCATCCTCTACACCCCCCTGTAACCATACAGGGAGCTTCACAGATGCCCCGGGAGCTAAGCACCCACCGGGGATCGGTACCTCCGTTATCCTTCTGATCTCCGATAGCGGGTGATCCCAGATACTATATTCCAAGGAGAAAGTCTGGTATATGTTCTTTCCATCCTTTTCGTCTGTAGTTTTACCTATTGTAAAGAACTCGGGTGTGGCTGAAGCCATATTTAACTTGGTTAACGAACACTGACCAGCGTTGGTGAATTCCGCTGTTGTGCGAACCACTTCTCCACAGAGAAGACTTGTAGGAAAATTACGAAAGCGAACCTGAAAAGAACGACAATAAACAAAAAAATACTCGTAAGCAACCAACAGTCCATACTTTATTGATACGCATTGGGGATAATCTCTCGTAGTGCTTTGAGGCATTCCATCATCCCAGCACTGGTAGCAATACCGGAAAAATACAGAGAGCGGTGTTTATGTGAGTGGGAAACTTATGATACTGACCTACTGCACGTACACGGTATGGTATGCAGTAACACTGAAATGGCTTCCCATAAGAATGGTTATCGTATGAGTGGGAAACGTACGATACTGACCTACTGCAAGTACAAGGTAGGGGATGCCTAACACTGAAATGGCTTCCCATAAGAATGGTTATCGTATGAGTAGGAAAGGTACAACACTGACCTACTGCACGTACACGGTATGGTATGCAGCAACACTGAAATGGCTTCCCATAAGAATGGTTATCGTATGAGTAGGAAAGGTACAACATTGACCTACTGCACGTACACGGTATGGTATGCAGCAACACTGAAATGGCTTCCCATAAGAATGGTTATCGTATGAGTGGGAAAGGTACGATACTGACCTACTGCACGTACACGGTATACGGTATGCAGTAACACTGAAATGGCTTCCCATAAGAATGGTTATCGTATGAGTGGGAAAGGTACGACACTGACCTACTGCACGTACACGGTATGGTATGCAGCAACACTGAAATGGCTTCCCATAATGGTTATCGTATGAGTGGGAAACGTACGATACTGACCTACTGCACGTACACGGTAGGGGATGCCTAACATTGAAATGGCTTCTCACTGTTACCGTCTAGCTACGGTAGTTACGGTACGACTTCAGTACGCCTACGAATTTATTGTACTGCTTCTCACTCTTACGAAATCCGCCGCTAAGACGAACTCAAGAGTATGGACGCCCATCCGGTGTCTTCAAAAGGGAAACAGTCCTGTACTTTTTGAGACGCGCTTTAGACTATGATTTTTAACAATTGCCAACAATTTATTGATGGTTGGCAGGTGAGGGAAAGTGCGCAATTTCTTTGTAAGCGCTTCAGACATGCAGACAGATCGACAGACCACGCTGCAGGTACTAGAGAGCGCGAGGCCAGAGGCTGAACTGAAAACAGGACCTACAATCAAGCTAAAGCGAGAAGTGAAAGAGTACTGAAACAAAAAATTGATTGATTGATTGTACGCACCTCTAGTAAAGGCATGGCTGGGACGACCACTAGATTCAATCGATTATCCTGTCCATAAATAACACCAGTCTTTTCTGCCTTGGTGTGATTCAGTCTAGGGCCCCGTACATTCAAGTCCAGTCTCCCAAGCATACTGACGGCAGAAACAGCCGGATGGGCCTCGGTTGTATTGAAGGAGTCCTCCACAGGACCCCCAATAGCTATACTACTTAAACTGTACTTGACACCTTTGATGTGAAGCGCACCAGTACAGCAGGGCGTTAGCGTTAGACGGGCCTGAGAGATACGAGATAAATAGAAACTGTGCTATGATAAATCTTTAACCAAATTTTATAATAATTTCTGGTGACACATGCGCACAGATAGTATACGGAAGAAGAAGAAGAATATGGTATATGGAAGAAGTTGACAAGAAATGTACAGTATACGAGAAGGAAAAACAAACAAAACCAAAAGCTGTAAAATCAACCACAATCTCTGAGTCAAAACGAAGGGAATCCGTTTTACAGACTTTCTCGCATCTCATGGTTTTCGAGTTTGCAAGAGCCTTTTACGCACTGAACAATATCCAGTACACGCATCAATAGTTTCAGGCTAGAGTTTCAAGCATCCGCCAAGGAAAGTAGCCCAAAACTCTTGATGCGCAGATAGGGGTACCACTCATAATCGACTGGTATTTATGTTAACGTACCGCTTCCTTCTCACCACCCTGGATAGCGAATTTAGAAATGATCTCAGTCTTGACCAGTTCCTCGTGACTTTCAAACTATTGAAAAGACTCATACAGGTTAAATGGTATAACAACATGCATATACAGGGAGTAGTACACGCCCACTAGGTATTACATAGTTATCAACTTGTGCGTGCACCTTACAACAGTGAAGCCACGCAACGTATTTGCAAAAGTCTTTTTAAGGATGGCATTGACAGATTCTTGCGCTTCAATTCTCGCCAATATACTCCAAATGTATACATACCCTCATTAACCTTCTTTAGGACGAAACACTTAATGGATTAGCTATTGTTAGTGTGAACAAACTAGCGGTCTACCCCAAATCCTGCACTCCGATTGGCTACGCTAGTACAGGTCTATTAGCGATAGCCCACTAGTGGACAAAAACAAATAAATAGATGACATTTGGCTCACGCTTTGCACAGGTTCTGGTAACTTTCTATCACAGTCTGACTAGTTTCTTTAAACTAAAACAATAGACCTATTCGCCCTGGGCGTAATGTTTTCTCAGTTTAGACCACGCGTCATTCCTTTGAGAATAAGATCCTTTGCTGGAGACTTCTCCCTATCAATGGAACTCCTCTAAGCGTTACTATGAAACAAAGAAACAATACCCAAGGGAATGACACGCAGTCTGAAATGAGAAAACATTACACCCAAGCTAAAAAAGGTATATTAAATCTCTTGCCCTTAGAGTACTACGAGTCAAATTCAAGCTCCGGGCCAAATATTAAACGTTAGATTTGATAGCTGATAGTAATTTTAATACCTCGTTAACGACTGGAGTATCTTTATCTTCAGGAGTGAATTCCCACAACAGCATTAGATTGGTTAAATTAAGTGGTATTTTTAAAGGATTACAGAATACTACTTCAACCGCAACTGTTTCTGTTCAAATGAAATACAATTATCATGTCAGCAGGGCAGATCCAGGGGGGAGGGGAGGGTGGTTGCAATCCCCCTATGAGAATTTGGATTTTTTTCTTAAATACAATGATTCAATGGTGTGTTTTTCCTTGCCACGTCTCCCTGTTCCAACGAGGTTCAGGCAAAGCCATCATACAACCCCCCCTTGTTTTTTCTTTGACGTGTTTTTCCTCACCAAATCTCCCTATTCCAAATCTATGAGGTCACCTTTTCAAAGAGAGACTTCTCAAGATGTGGTGTCATGTTTTATTTAAATTATTTTCTAGGGAATGACATGCAACCTGGAATAGGAATAGGATTAGGAACTTAGAATTGTACTTACCATTAATAACACACAGAGGCTTTATGCTATTATTAGTTCTAGAGTTTAAGCAATGCACATGAGTCCTAAAGAAAGGGGGTATTGGTGTAATGTTAACACTTTCATACAACTCTTCCTCCATATCCTTCCATCGCTTCTCTAATTCCACATCATATTTCTCCTCAAAAGAAGCCTGTCCTATCAGAACAACGTTGCCTGGGTTAGACTTGGTCTCAGTCTCCCCAAACAGTGCCAGACCAAAGGGATCCTGAAGGCCATCTTTTGGGGTTGATGGGTTGGAGTTAGTGGAGGTGTTCTCTGTAAGATTCTGTTTGTAGGATAGGATTGTTCTTGTTGCACTGGAGTCTACTATAGGAAGAGGAAGGTATGGAAGGCTTCTTGTTTTAGCCTTGTTTTTATCTTTAGCTTCTAGTAGTTGCTGAAAAACAAGAATGCAGATCATTTAAGCCTGGTTCTCACTAGCGACGCAAGCATAAGCGCAAGCAACATACGCAGACTCAGTACTGTATTTATCACTGAGGTGTGAGAAAAGACAAGCAGCGCTAATGAGCAGTACCCTACTGAGTCTGCGTATGTTGCTTGCACTTATACTTGCGTCGCTAGTGAGAACCAGGCTTTAAAAACAGTCTTACATGATCTATTTGACCAATTTGTGGTCCATAGCTTACAGTACAGACTTTATTTTTCTGTTTTTTCCTTGTTGGTCTGTACGCAAGTTATGGAACCTCTATTTCCATGTACGTATCAAACGGGTTCACTGGTCACTGTGCCCTTTACATGCAACTCTCAACTCACACATTGATTTTTGTGGAAGCAGGAAAAATAGAGAAACCATTAAAAAAATCAGTGAAAGCAAAACACCAAGCATAACAATTTCCAAGTGGCATCAAGCACTGAACTAGCAACCCTGTACACTAAGTATACCACCCTTAACACATCCTTGCACTGAATATTTTCTACTCTTAAGATAGCAATAAACATATGTATCATGTTTAACAGTACCTTAAATACAAATAAAAATTCTCTAAGATAAGCGGCTTGCTGCTGTGGAGGTTGTTGGCTCTCATACACCAACAGCTGTCTGAAGGACGTTAATGCATCCTCCAACTGACGCAGGTTAAAGGACTGTCGCCCAAGAGTAAAGTTGATGTGATCTTCAGCAAGATGCCATGACTTGTCTTCATAAACGTGAAGGGCTTGTCGATAACATCTGAGGGCATGTTTACGCTGCAGTAGGTTTATGTAAAAATGAGCAATGAAAATTGGGGCACTTGAATTTAATTCCTGCACCCCTGATTGAGGACACTTGGACATTCTGGGGGGAGGGGTCAGGTATGACACTGAAAAATCTTATGGGAGGGGTTATACAATGAAAATATGGAAATCTGGGGTCCAAAATCAACCACTGTCCAGGAATAAAAAGTCAAGTACTGTTAATCAGTAATGCTGCATGCAATATTCATTTGTTGAGGAGCCCTCTTACTTGTAGTGGACTTAAAAAAAGATAATAAGCAGATATGCAGATTGACTGACCTGTGCAGCTTTGCTGAATCTATGCCCTGCTAAGATCATGTTGAAAGCATATTTCCTGATCATGGTGGGATTGCAATGAAGAAAACAATGTGCAGACTGCTCAAGTAACAATGCACAAAGCAAATCTGACTCCTAAAACAACATCAAACAAAAGCATTATCAAAAGACCAATAGCAAAAAGAAGAGCTCAATGGAAACAACAGCGGAGGGGAGGATAGGGGAAGGAGATAATCTTAACATAAGCTTGCCTCTCCTGTCATTTTCATGAACTGCATTGCAGCATCTAAAGACATAGTTTTGGCTTTAAGTACTTCTGTGCTCAGTAGAGATGCCCTGACTGCAAACATGTGTTGCCTAAAAAATAAAACAGATTGTGTGAGGGAAAATGCAAAAACAAATGACATAGTTGTACAGGTAATGTACTGGAATGGCTTCCATGTACTATAAATCTTAAAAGGCTTCCATGTTACAATAAAATGGCTTTCTAAGGAGCATCTAAATAACTTCTGCTGGGAGCACTAAAATGATTTTTATGCCACTGACATAGTTTCTACAGCACTAAAATGGCTTCTACTGTTAACCTAGGATCTTTAATGACATTCCCTTCATTAAGCACACAGCTAAGGGGAACATTACATTTTCCCAAAAATCTTCTATTACAGTATTAATTAACAGCAGTCTACTAAAATGCAAGTGGGTCCCCAGATTTTTGAGCCCAAGAAAACTGAACATATGTTTTTATACCATCTAATGGAGTGGTATAAATCTTTGCATGGAACCCATGCAGTTCCATAAAGAAATGGAATAAAAAGGTTACATCTCCTCAGACCCCCAGTGCTAGCTTATGGGGTAGTGTGGCAGGGTATGGTTATTTTCTGGAAGCATTATTAACAATGTAGCTATCATCTTAAAAAACAAATTAATTCCAACAGGATAAATAAAGAATAAAACTTCACCTGCATGCAGTAAGATATGTGGAAATTGCTGTCTCCATATAATGAGAAGGGTAGGGCCGTTGTAGGCTGGCCAGAAATGCTGAAATAGCTGCCATTTCCTGGAAAAGAAAGTTACAGTATAATACCATTCATACTACATCAATGGTATTATGTGACTTTCTCAGGTCATCAGTCAATCAGAATTCCATAACTGCCAAGTGTGAGTAAATATATATGTAAAACCCAACTTACCAAGGAACCAGCAAAATAGAACCAGGCATGTTCACTATTGAAGTCCCTTTTAGCAGTGTGGTAGCAGTTGTAGGCTAGTTCATAATTCTGAACTAAGAATGCTAAGTCTCCAAGCTTTCTATGATAAAGCTCAGGGGCATCATTGGTATAACTGGTGGAAAACAATGTAGAAAATCAGGATAAGGACACATGTCCAGTTGGTGAAGTTGAAAGCTGATAGCTGACAAGCAGCTTTCTTAAAAGCAATATGTCATCAGAGATTAATCTATGAGAAAGATTTTTTTATCATTAGAATAATTAATAAATGGTAATAACAAGAAGAACTGAAAAGCCATTTCATGTTAAAGAAAACCCATCTAATGCAGAATTTTTTTACTTGTTTCATTCACAAAGTAGAAAAATGTGAAGAGAAATGGTTTCCTTTCCTTCCCAATACCCATACTTATTACATGACCTGTACAGACCACTCCCTTGCTCCTTATGAAAACCACTGACAAAGATCACATGATGGGGTCCTGACATACTACATACCCTGGATCAGATTGTTCATGTGCTTATTTAAACATATATTAAAATATACACTGTATATTTTAAAGCACTTATTGACCGAGTTAGTTTATGACTTGACATCAAGCCATGAATATTTTTCCTTCCATTCCTCCCATTCAGTCAAATCCTACAAATGTACATTATTTTGTACAATGTACAAGTCAGTACTCACATTATCCCAGGAACAAGACCAGATGCAAGTCCAGCTGGTTTTCCTCCTCCAAACCATTTTTTGGTGGCTGAAAATATAGATCTGTGGATACCTTTACGAGCCATTATCTGAAACCACAGCACAAAATACAGCTTAATAAAGGCTTTCATTTATCAGGGAATGATAAAGGGCAGCAGTTTATAGGGGAGAGTCTGCAAAAGTATTATATTATACATTGTAATACTGATGAGGTGGTTGTCAACTTTTTTTGAAGCCTTATTGGGGCAGGGAAGGGGTTTAAAACTTGTCTAAAAACATAGGGGGTTAGATGATACTTTAGAGATACACAACATGGACTTGCATGTCCCATTTTTTCCAGCAAAGTGTGTCAACAAAAATTATTGTGAGTTCGAAACTGGTAAACATTAACCCTTTGACTACTATGGCACCCAAAACCACCCGTAAAAAATGCACCTTATTTGGAAAATTGCCATCTTTTCAGTTTGTGAAAAGCTAGTTTGAAAACCAGGTGAAAGTCTTTACTAGGAAGGAGAAAAAAAAGAAAGCGAAAAAAAAGAGTAAAAAAGCGGAACTTTCTAGACAAAAAGCTTCTAGACATTTTCTGAAAAACAAAAAAGCCTAATTTTGACATCATTTGCCAAAGCAGAAAATCATTGATTTTTAATGGACCGTTTTTCCCTCAATTGTTTATTCAAAGTCAAAAATACTCTTTCACAGCAAAATTCAGACCTATTTCTTGACCTTTGATGTTTTGGTTTGCTTTCCATAACTATATCTGGAGAGCAAAAGCATTTTCCATGGAGGAATTTCACCACTACACAAATTTTCACTACAGTATTTGTGGCTGCAATGCATCATGGGAAATTCCATTGTTTACCGGCATGGAGTCCCCCGTTTTGACGGTTTAGAATGTTTTTTCATTTGCCATGGAGTCCTACTGGCAAAATATCTGCTGCTAGGCATTCTTCTGTCCGCAGATATTCCACAAATTAGCCAAGTAGGTCCTCACTGTCCACCCACATGAGAGGTCAAGGAATAAACATGACAAAAATTCTCTCTTGTACTGAGTACACACGAAACGACACTTTGGCCATGAAATTCCTTGCCTACTCTCTGTTCTTCAAGAATATGCTGATTTAAGCCGTCAAAAGGCTTCATGATGCCCTCCAGCCCTCTCTAGATGGACAAAATGGCTCTAAAAAGTTCCAGACTTCAAAAAACCTCCAAAAGACGACACTCTTGCTCCCTCCAGCAACGGCCATTGCAATGGAAAGATGTGGCACCAACAAAAGTGAGCCTTCGATGTTTTGAAACAGTGGAAGTTTCCATGACAACCCCAAATATGGTTGGGCCAGAGCTTGGGATTCGACTAAGGCCAGAAAATTGATAAAAAAGCTTAAAAGTGCCAGGAGTCAAAGGGTTAAAAAATGACTTCAAAATGTATTGAGAAGTCTACCTACTTGATCATAAAGGTTTCGCATCATTTTCTCAATATATGGCAGGAGTCCTCTAAAAGCCAACTCATGGACAAAGATCTTTATCCTATCCTGGTCACTGAGACTCAAGCACAACCCATGTGTGCGCTGGATCGGCTGACTTCTGACAGCACTGGTGAACTTCCTACTAGAGAAATACCTATACTGACCAGCCAGGTGTTTTTTCTCATGGGAGTTGCTTAATTCAGGACTTTGTTTCATTGACTGGTCATTTATCAGGTGCTGGGTGTCTGGTTCTGGGTCGTCATCAAATGTTAAGGGTCCTATCAAGATGCCTGATCCAGATCCTGACCTGCCCTTTTGGTCCTCATTGTCTGCTATGGCTGCTTCTGGGTCAAAGTTCTCATCAACTGCACAGTTAATAGGATCTTCCTCTGTTGCTTCTATGCTTGAGTCAACTTCATCATCCCAGTCCTGTGTAAACAAAGCAAAATCAATAAGCAATAAATAGAGATTAACACATTGTTAAGAGCTTGATATCGCTTTTATTCATGAGTTTCCATCATATCATGAATGAGTGAGTCCGTGAGCAAGTGAGCAATATGATACAGAAAATGAGTGAATAAAAATGATACAATCCATCAAGCTCTTAACATGTCATAATTTGTTTATTACACATTTAGGGTCGACACAATAGCACACAAAAATATTTTGTTTAAAATATCATTGGACAGTTTACTGTGAAGTGATATTATATCACTTATAATAATAATAATAATTTATTTCTTATATAGCACAAATATCCATGTGCTTCACTGATATTGATTTAATTCACAGCTTTATCACACTGATATCAATCCTAAATGCGTAATAAACATATTTACATCTGTCATGGAGTCATAATATGGATTTTACTGAAGTGTGGCACGTGGCAAAAAAAATTAGACTGGATGGTTGAATGACCCATGTTGCTTCGCAACCATGAAAAGCCTTGTAAAGCTTTTACTACGAAGGACAAACATCATTAAACATGGTCAAGCATGATCAAATTTGGTTATGCATGATCAAAGACAAGAATGATTTCGGATGGCTGAACATCATACATTGAAAAGCGTGATCAAAGATGGTCAAGCATCTGGTTAACTGTGGTTACATGTATACTGTATGCATGGTCAGTAATGCTCAGCACAGAGATCTAAACATGATCTTAAACAGTCTTTTAAAGTGTATATCAAGGGAAAAACTTGATTTTGAAAATCACTCATATGAGTAATGTGAAATAGGGTGGTTTTAGTTTTTTTGGATGTGGACTTCTCTATTCAGAGAAATAAACATTTGAAATATCATTATGCAAATGAGATGACATAAATTCCAGAATGTGATACATTTTGAATTATAATTTATGGCAAGTGCCCTGAAGTAAGATAATCTTAAAGTGTACCAAACCATAGATTTCAGTTATAAAGATGATTTGCAAATGAAAAAAACATCAGGAATACTTTCCACAACAGCAATCTTGTATAATAAATTAGTCCTGAATTTACGTCATCTCATCTGCATCTTGATATTCCAAATGTCTATTTCTCTAGATAGAGAAATCCAGTATCCAAAAAAACTAAAACCATCCTACTTCATAGTAATCATATGAGTGATTTTCAAAATAAAATTTTTCCCTTGATATACACTTTAAGATAAAACACAATCTGAAAGATTTCATCATCATCATCATTTTTCCCGCTTGGCACATTTCTGGCCTTGGGGCGCTCCTGATGGGGGTAGATTGGCATCCATCAGTCGCAGAAATCCTGTTTTATCCATCATTTCACGCCTAGCTTGGATTTAAAAATGTATTGCTCATCTCCTACATGTACCCTAGGGTCATGAGGCTACCTATTAAATTCTCGCTCTGGCAATCATTAGTGATAGTGACCTTAAGATTTGATGACAGGGTGATCTACATGTACACACAGAATGGCTACTGGAAGTGAAACTCTAGAGTTTAGTATATGTCCTGTGATTCAGGTCATTCAACTTGCTTCCCAAATAAACTATCCTGGTGAAGCACTGACTTTCCCACAGTGGCATACAGGAAGAACTGGTTGAAATACACGAGTTAAGCACATGCTGAATTCTAGAAGTGAACTCCTAGTAGCCATCCTAGATCATCCCATCGTCAAATCTTAAGGTCACTATTGTTTTAGACAGAAAGTTGTGAGGAGACATAACCTCTGGATGCAGCAGATGAGGTTCGCTTCATCTCTTGCACCCCCAGCACTTGTCTTACAAAACCCTCATCTCCAACAATTGCTGAAATAGTCTGTGATGGCCTAAGTATCTATCATGTTACTGTACATGTACATGTATATTAGTAAATTAAGTAAACTTTACAAAACAATGTTGCCTTATAGGAGAACAGCTGAATTGTATTTATACTACAACAACTCACCAAAGATTCATTACTGGCTGGTATAATGAACTGGCTCCAGGGATCAGGTAGGTTTGGCATCTGAGCTGCAGTACCAGGATTGACTGAATTCACCATCAGCATGTGACAGGCATGAAGACCATAAACCGACTTCATGCTCTGGTAAACTGCTTCAGCCCTGAACAATGTAAAAATAAATGAAGGAATGACTAAGGCCATGTTTGCACTAGAGCATTAACCTAGGTTAGGTAAAGATTTTAATGACTGCTAATCACTAGGCATTGTTTTAACATGTCTAACTTAGGTTGAGTGTCAGTCAAACACTCAGGCCTGAACATGGCCTAAGTAGCTGAACAATGGGATAACTAACTGAATAATAAATCTTCTCAAGCAGAAATTTGAAATTTAGAAGTGTTGCTTGCTGTGGGGAGGTGAAAACAAGAAAAAACCAAAACACAGATGTGAAGTTACAAATAAATTTTACCTGTAAATCAGGGGCTCATCCAAGTAAAAATTCCAATTGAGATCTTACTGTCTGCACATTATTGGTATGCTCTTTTTACTTTGGAAAATCATCCCAATCATTAGTTTATCGTTGGTTACCATCATACCAATATTGGTAGATCATTGATTGATCAATGGTTAATCGTTTGTACAGCTGTAGTTCATTGGTTATCATTGATTAATCACAGTATTTATTAATATTGGAATATTAAAATTAGTACTTCCATTAGATA
>JAAAQI020136449.1:0-10014 GCA_011800005.2 Stichodactyla mertensii
TGTTAAGTGGAGCGTGGGTGCTTGGGTGCGCCTGGCCTGCCCCCCCCCCCCCCTTTTAAGCTGTCTACCCCCACCCACCCACCCACCCCCCCGCCCCACAATGTTAATTGTGTTCAAAGAGATTCTTGAATATTAAAGGCTCGGACACACGATACAACGTTGCTTTCAATGGGGAAATTGCACCGTGTGTCCACCCGTAAAACTGCTGTGCCGGACGTCACAGAAGCAGGAACGAGTTGTACTTTCGCAACGTCGCCGGCGACAAATTTTGTGCGATGTCGCCGGCCGAAAGTCGCTACGTGTGACATCCCCCTAAAAACCCCGTTGCAAGCAACGTCGTGGGTAACGTCTCATCGTGTTTCCGAACCTTAACTTGTAGTCTGGTATGGCTCTACGCTTGTCGTAGCGGGACAGTTAATCTCATGTTATGGGTTACCGAAAAGTTGATGCATTAAAACAGTACCTCTGTAATCTGGTAGATGAATGTCAGTAGTAATTCCCTGCGAATTCTGAATCAAATGTTCTTTGAAGATGGATATGAACCTGGCATCACCTGTTTCGTTCCTTATGAAATCTGTCACATAATTGAACCTCAAAGGAAAAAGACAAAGACATAAACAATCACGTGATACGTGTGTTTAAGCCGGTCACGCTCAAGCACGCTTGGCTAGTGACAAGTATTGACTAGTTTTATCATTTTTACCTTTTTACTTGTCCTTGATGTATTAAGTTTTTTAAGGCAGAAAAAAATAGCTATAATTTTTTACTGGGGACGCAACCTTTCTCTGATATGCGCACTCTCGACCCCAGAGCCCTGTTGTTCTTACTGCACATGCTCCCGAAGAACTGCCAGATTCGTCGGAGTAAGAATGAACGGTCTCTGGGGTCGAGAGTGTGATATGCGCACTCACGAATTTCTTTTTTTATAAATACCCTCGGTGGGTTACCTGTGCCTGCCTGGGCTGAGCAGAAGGGAGTTCCATCTCTCATTACCACAGGGAGCCCAAACATCAAAAAGCTATAGCAGCAGCATTGTATTAAATAAGAATAGAGTGAACACCCGTAAAATAGTTATTAATCCATTAAAGGTTAGTAGAAGCTGGAATTTGTTAAGATTTGACTATTAGTCATTGACTATCAGATTTTGTTTGACGGGTTTATTTCAGTGTAAGCCTTAGTATAAGGCCTAGCGTAAACTTACCATTGTGCATGATATGCCGCGAAGCGCATGCTCGGATACAAAGACCAACCAGTCTCTCGCACTCGACCCTGGCCATCGATTCCAAAAGTGAACATGTCTGATGGAGTGGTCTGGAAACGAGCGTACATGCCTCCAGGGAGGGCCTCTTTCAAGCCATCTTCGTTGTGAATCATTGTGGCAGGAATCGAGAGGTCAGTTTCGCATTCTTTTCCTTGGCAGTTCAGTTCTTCAAGGTAATCGCCTGGTTTCGAGTACACGATGACTCCAAATGCTCCGTTCCTCTGAGCATTCTTAATCTAAAATGAGTTTCAATAAATACAGAATGTTATCAAGCCTTTTTGTACCTTATCTTTTATGGGCATCTGCAGTTCATTTCCATTACTCCCCTCCCCCACCCCCTCGGGTGAAGACATCGGAAATTAAAAATTCTAGAGTGTGGATTAAAGTTGATGGCAAAACTAACAGAAAAGGCAAAGGTAATTTATTTTACTTCGAAAGCGCGGGGAGTGGTTACCCGATTCTCCCATGTAATAACTAGCTATGAAGGGAGTGCCCTTTAACCCCTCTCTTCATCAGTGCTCCATTCTACGGGTATTTAAAGGTAGTTAAAGCTACACGAAATGGAAAGAAGTCGAAACAAGGATGCGAGGTCACTGAGAATCGAATTCGGACCTCTGTATAGGGGGCAGCGCACTAACCAACTGTGCCATCTTTGCTTCTAATTTAATTTTTATATCCATTCGATAGAAGTCATGAGTCAATTTTAGGGATGGTGTTTGAAATTCAGTGAATTTCCTAGAGGTCATTTAAGTGTGTAAAAATGTGACCAAAAATCTTGGAGATCGGACAGAAAACACGGGGAAAAAGATATCTCAACCGAGGGGAGAGCTAAATCAAGTGAAATGGCCTATCATGCCAGCCTTTATTACCACTTGGTAAGGCACAAAAATATGGGTTTATTCTCGTTGGAGGCACTGCTCAAAAGGCTTATAGGCTTGTTGCCCACTGAGGCCGGGTAACGAGATTATTACCTTCATAAAAGCAGAACATTTGCTTTGTCCACTGTACATCAGTGCGAGGGCTCCTTTCACCACGACCGAGAAGAGTGTTGCGCATGCGTCGGGAACATAAACCACGAGAAAGCGTTTTTTGTGCTTGGTCAGTTCCTTCATGGATGGTAGCCACGTGTACCTGGCGTCTAACCGACGAAAAACGTTTAAGACATTCCCTGAAGAAATTAATATATGTCATCAGTAAGAGCTGGCCTGGGATTTCAAAATGGAGAGAGAGAGAGAGAGAGAAGATGAAAAAGAGGAGAACAACGAAATAGCAAGGAGAAAATGTGTTCAACTTCGTACAGGAAAATACATTATTAAGATTCCAAAATAACCTATCACGGTATTTCATTGAAATGAGATATCAATATTGACACATTATTCAGTATATTTTTGCTATTTTAACCATTGTGCCAATGATGCAACCAGTGATATACCATAGTTAACCATGTGATGGATAGGCCAATGTTTTACCAGTGGTTTTTCACTTGGAATCTTAATATTTTTCCTGTTTTACACACGTGAAATTTAGTTGAGCTTGACTCGAAAGGGATTAGGGGTCAATATTTGACTCCAGGATTCAGGATCACGAGGCTTTAAGTGACACTGGGGCTCAGCGTGGGAAAAAAATAAATAAAAAATAAAAAAATAAAAAAATAACTGACTCTTCGAGCGATTCGTTTTTATTTTTCTTGTTCACCATAATGGCAGGAGGAATCAATATTCCTTTTTTCTTCTAGAGCAGATTTCGTATACGTGGTAAAAGAAGTTACCGTAGCTACGCGTTGTGATTGGACGATTCACACGTAGACAATTGGAAGGTATTTGAACAACGTTCTGCTGCACACCGTACCGTGTACGTGCTAAAAGTCAGTACAGTACATTTCCTACTCATGCCATATCCTCCCTTAGCCAACCGGAAATGGTTGTTTATTTCTCCAGAACCTTCGTTTCCTGAATCAAGCGAACACACGTAACTTACCTTGTTGATTTTCAATTGCAATTTGATCCAAGCCACAAAACGGCCCCGAGCAGTACCACTGAGAAAGAACTCTAGGAATCCAATTGCCCAGCATGTGGACAGGGAACTTCGCGAAATGGAGATTGGATTTCCAATGTCGAAGGAAAGCATTAGCCAGCAAGTGTTTCTTGCTGTAGTTAGACCGAGTTCGCACTCGATGCATTTCTTTTGTGTATCGTTTCCTGAGAAATGTGAAAATTACGAAAGTTTAGTTTAATTTATTTCAGCGTAAAACTGAAGAAAAGCAGTTCATAATGAGGGGATTATACATTGAGTTCAGATGTTGAGACTCTGGGATAATTTGGGGTCGTTTTTTGTGAGTATCGCGCCCTTTGCGTGAATACATCATTCAGAAGAAAAAACTATGTTCATATTCGTGCCTGCCATCAACTAGAACAGGCCCGTAGGCTGGGGGGGGGGGGTCGAAATTAGTTTGAAATGTAGTCCATATAGTCTTTTTATTTTGATCCGTTTTGATGGTTGAACGAACCCCCTCCATCCCATATTCCCATATGTCCCTTAAGTGCACGAACCCCCCCGTTCAAAATCCAGCCTACGGGCCTTTAGATTCGTTTTAGGAACATTCCTCAAAGATGGCTTGCCTTGTAAGCGCATGAACCGTCACTGCGTCAAAGACTATGGGTCAGTTAAGCCAAATGGGACAAAAAGAATCTCTGTTGATCATTTTAGAGGAGAGCAGTTGATTACCAGGTGGTGCGTGAACATTCTAGAACGAGCGAGTGAAGTAACGTAAAGTAAAACTGGTCTTTTCTCGTTCTTCTCGATGGCTTTTATCTTTTTTTTTTTTTTTTTCGCATCTCACGATGTTCTCAGATATTCTACGGTACAAGTAAAAACTTCTATAAAAGAGGTGGCATGTTTTTCAGTTTTCGTTTTTTGAGTCAATCGAACGTGTCTTAACTTCGAGTACTGCTAGAGTTGATTCTCTGTTTGTCTGTTTAGTTTGACGTAGAGAACACTTAACGCGATCAGACAAAAAGCCATTACAACACGTACACGTCCCGATGGCACCTTTTTGGATAAAAGAACATGTTGACTTAAATAATAGCGTGAATGACATTGACTTTGTCACTATTAGACGCGACCTTTCGGACATTAAGGAAAAAGGGAATCGCAGTTGAACAAGTTCATTGTCAAAGACACTGGGTTTGATTAGAATTTTTTAAACACTTTTGCTCTTAATATACTACCAAATATTTCATGAGGTGAAGAGGACAAATATCAAAGATACTGGGTTCTTTATTGCTGTGTGCTACCAAGTGTGCTACCAATTTTTTTCTCTGGGTTGAAGGATAATTATGAAATGGGTTAATTGATTGGACGTCTTGGAAAACCTTTTAGCTCGGACTAGCGCTACCAGATGCTCCATGAGTTCTGGAACTTTTTTGGTTTTATGAATCCAAATTTCAATGCAACTGAAGCCCTTGATCTTGTGAAATGTTGCATCTAAAAGTTCACAATACCAGACTAAAGCAATCATATGACTTTGACAGGCACATTGACCTTGAAGGTTGGAGGTCATTTTCGCATCCACCGATAAGAGAAGCGCATGATAGCAATCATACCTCCAATAAAGGTATCAAAGACTCGATTCAAAAGAATACAGCACCTTTGATCAGTGTTGAATGGACTTTGTTCTGTCTGTCATACTGAATACATAACCACCAATTATAAATGTCTTGTGATGACAATAAGAAATCAGAGGGTAAGTGGGTGCGAAAATATTTACCACTTACTACAAAGCCTAATCTCTCCATTAAATTGTCAGCACCCAGCATGATAACAGACGAAATACAATAATGAAAGTCAGATGTAACCTTTTCAGAGTCGATAAGCAACTAAACGCTAATTTTCTTTGAAACAGTTTGTGTACTGCAGCAAATATCCAAATATGTCTACAACAGACAGCAAGCGAAATGAGTTCCCTCCCCAGGCCTGGATCATTGACACGTTGTCATTTGCGGTTATGGGTTAACCACTATTAACCAAGAATTGAAACTATTAGATCCATTTCGCTTAAGTCCCGTGTCGCCCTAAGGGTCCCCGACCTTCATCGATAGAATTCAAATCAAGTATTGAAAACAATGCATGTCCAGCTGAGAAAGACTGATGGCGTCTGTCTACTACTAATATGGGTAACTGAGATCAATATGCGGGCGACTCAATACTGCGCAATCGCTTTAGAGTGAGCAACATCACCCCGGCACGCGTATCACTCTTCTAATGTTAATTATGCGGTTAACCGATGTAGTTAGCATCCAGCGCTGATGAAAATTTGGACTAAATCAAAACTTAGTTATCAGATGAAGTCACTTAGATATGGAACGTTTGTGTTTATTTATGAGTTGTTTTGGCTGCGAATCAATTCCTACCACGCAAATATCTACTCCAACCTTGTAGATAAGTTGTTTTACAAAGTTAAGTTATGCGGACCGCCAGCCGCTGTCGTCATGAAGGCGCGTTAATCTTTAGTTCGATTCTCGGCACGTCGATTTTCTACAAAAATCCAATATTGAGAAACCATGCGTTTATCGGGCGTAAAATCGAGAAGTCAGCATATTTGTTCTAAAAGAAAGCTCTTTCCTTTCGCAATCAGAATTGTTTAATTTTGTTGCCTGACCAAAAAATAAGCGCAATTTGTTTTTTCTCCTGAGGTTGGTGTAAAAGTAGACAACTTTTGCTTACCATTTTTCGTTGTGGTACTGGTAGGAAGAGTGGACCAACAGCTCTTTAAACCGCTCGCCTGCATCTCTGTTTTGTTTTAGAGCGTTATTCTCGTAAAACAAGAAGAGATAGTGAGCATTAGCCGGGGAGTGATCAAAAAGATCAAAGACTATCTTCTTTGGGTCCGCAAAAAGGTTTTCCAAAAAACCCGACTCATTTGTGAACGCGGTGATAATGAGTGGTCCCTCAATATCACTAGGCCGGTCAAGATTGTACGAAAGCAACCCCTCGCTCGTTTGGATACTGAAACCCGGGGCTTTATCGCCAGGTTTTAGGAACGGAATCACCCCCGCAAGCGAGCACGACCACAACAAAGGGACGTACGAAACGAGCAGAAAATAGAATTTTCTCCGTAAAGACGTCATACCCTCCAGCAGGAAACCGAAAAAGACGAGAACTCCGAAAGCAACACGCTGATGACTAAACGATCCGGCTAAAATAATCTGTCTATATAAGAACTGGCAATAGTTCAATTGTCTTTTGCGTTATTATTCTTTCACAAGACAATTCAAAGGTCGATGATATAATAAGTCAGTCTTCAGATGACAGACTGTGTTTGATTAGCCCTATTAGGATCCATTCGGGCTATTGTTCCCCTGTGCAAACAAGCTTAGCTAGGGGAAGTGAGGCTACTAGTGGCTTATTGTTTTTCCCTTTACAACTCGCTTGCCACTTAATTTCGAACCTGACATTTAAACAGCATTATTAGCTATAAAAATAGCGCCTTTGTGCTTTCTTTTCCAACTCGGATTTCGACAGATGCGCAAGAAGACTTGAGGATTAAGTTGTGTCATTTCTACCTCCCTAACAGTCTTGAGAGGGGGTGAATCGGTACATGTACAGTAGCACGTGCCAACGGCAGGATCAAGGCATAAGTACTGTCATCGATTCATTTTGCATGTTCCTGTTTTGATTTCAGAAACCGGATATCCTACATGGGGTGCATGAACAATAGTAATTAATCACGGAGGTTGACTGCGACCCGTCGCTCACTCTGAACGATATGGGAGGGGTGGGGTGGGGGAAGATAGATCTGTCATACAAAGCTATGGTACATGGGACCTCGATAGCCGGTAAACTACTTTAACAAATATGTTATCATTTGTAAGAAGACAAAGGCGATAATGGCATGAGGAGGGTAGACATCTCATCGTTTGAAAAAAGCTAAGAATGAAGGCGAACTTCAAATATACTGAGGATGCATGCAGATATTCTCAGTATCCCTCTTTTAATACCTAGAAAAAAATAAGTCGTACTTTCTATGTAGGGGAGGGAAAGCACGTTGACCACGTATAGGTCTCCAACATTTCCATGTTTTTTTCAATAGGAATAGCCACTTGATCCCGTTCACTTCCGCGAATTAGTTTTAACCTGTCTTAACAGCTCCAAGCTCATGGATATCCAACGCAAACATCCTTTTCCCATGCATTTATTTTCCTTCCTTTTAAAACCATGACAGACTAATCTCATGTTTTTAAATCTCTGCTATGGGATTGTGCGGGGATTTAAGTGCTTTAAACGGCATAGCAAGGAAAATAACGGAAAAGAAACTGTTAGTAATAAAAATCTGAAAAAAATATCATCAAGTATAGTCTCCACCACCAAGTTCTTTTTGCATTTTCATTTTCATTTTTTATCAATCAAGCAGGAAATTGATTGTTTCGTCCAAATGTCACAAACAAATGAACAAATTTTGGAAGTTTAAACGTTGTTTTTCGATGGGAAGAAAATCCAGAGAAAAACCCTCGAAGTACAGGAGAGAACCAACAAACAATTCTACTCAAACATATGACAGCGGCAACACAAACATGAGGGGTATCTCTGTTAAGAAGACTCATTACACTCGAGTATTAGGAGAGGAAAATGTCGTTTTGATTTTCGATTAAAGATTAATGTATTTTGTTTTTTTCCCCTCAAGGGCAAGGCACCAAGGTTGTCCAAGCTTTGAGGCAAGAGAGAAAGAAAGCAAGCTGCTAGTACAGCATTCTACCCTTCCAGTCAGCAACAAACGTAGAATACCGGTATGTCCGTGTTGATATTACAGATAGAATCATTTGTTACTAAAATGTTTACAATGGCTTAATCAAACACGGTTATTTGACGGGAATGGCTTTGATGCCAGCACACTCTTTGATTTCATAGTAAAATGAAAAAACCTTCTGGTTTATGAGCACCGTGTAAAGCCTTCACAGTTTAAGCAAATCGAACTAGACATTTTGAAGCATCGTCTATTTTGAATTCGTAGTTGGTGTTCAAACTATTTACTCCCCTCTTGTTTCTATTCAGAAATCTCTGGGTTCTGTCAAATAAAACTGATAAACCCCTTTTCGATGAAGGCCGTAAAAACCTAACTCTTTTAAAAGTCTTTTTCTGTAGAGTTTTCATTTAGAAATCTGCGAGTTTCAGTCAAAAGCTCCTTCACGATCGAGCCCGAAAAGCCTAACTCTTTTAAAGGTCTTGTTTTGGCTCGTTTGAAAGAATTGTGTAGCTAGGATACCGAAAACCGGTAGTGATTGAGGTCAGGGTTGATTACGTAGATTCATGGTTGCAAAAGCTCTTCGGCGATCTTCCGTCGTTTATGCTTACTTTTTGTTCTGAATAGCTAATGCTTTTATCAGCAGGAGGAAGTGATGGTCTCCAACAACATTGCTAAGGGAATCCAAGGTATTAGTCATTTACTTAAAGATTGCAAATGCAATAGATGTTGCAATACAAAATAAGAAATGATGTGCGGTTTTTGTTCGATCCTTCCCGTTTTCCTCTTTCTTTCATTTTTTCCCTTCATTTTCTGTCTTCCTTTACTTTTCCCTTTTCCCCTTCTTTCTCTCGTTTCTTTCTTCCTCAGTTTTTCTTTTCGAGTTCTTGGTCTTTTTAGCCTGTTTTCTTCTTTCTCCAGCGCAGAGAATTAAAACGCTTAGTAAGAATTTTTCACCAACAATTTATTGTTCAAAGTCATTGTTCTATTCATTCTTCGGGTTTAGTAGGACGAGCGAAGTCCTGTTAAAAAATACAAAGCGAGAATAAATAGCCTCTGGATCTGGGTAAATCTCGGCTCGCTGATTGGTGGGACCCACTGGTGAACGTTGTATGAAACATTAACGAGAACAAATGATAACAGAACCAAAGGTTTTCACAAACTCAGCAGGAATGTTTGACAGAAGAACTGTGGACTGAAAGGCTTACGTTTCAAAAACTCCATTGCAAGCCCAGCCGCCTATTGGGCCCTTTTCAAAATACTTAACTTAGAAATGTGTTTATTTATCAGAAAGTTCCAGACAGCTCACTCGACAAGCTAGTTTAGAATAACAATACCCACATTGTGTTGAAGAAGCAGTACCCTTAGAATGGTCCACTCTCTCCTAGATAAACTACTTCACGAAAAATGCGATGAAGAAGAGCAACAAAAGCTGGAACAGTCTTGTTCTGATAGCGAAGTTGAAAGTGAAGGAACATCAATGACCATTGCCACACCGATGGTATGTAATTCAAAATTGATCGCTATTTGGGGAAACATAAGCATCTTCTTTAGCGAAGTCGCTGTGCTTTATGGCCTATTGAAAACTTCACCAATTAGTAAAGTCATAATGTATAAGATGTTTTCCCGGCTAGTACATGTTGAAAATTAAAAGCGAGTAGTTTGGGATTCGCGTTTTTGTGAGTCACGTACGTAGTACGTTCTAAATGTTGGGTTGAAGGAAGCTGTCACGAGATGTCAAGGAGTTTTTATTTTGAATGTGATGTCTTATTTTTCTGAGAAAATGATTAGCGCCTGAAAAGCCAGCTACGTTTAATCTAGGCTAGGATTATTCGGATTATTTATAATGCATTAGGTATTCAGAACCACACAGGCGCAAACTAAGGCCATAAAAAAATGGATTTACTGTCGCCCCCCCCCCCCCCCCCCCCCCCCCCCCCCCCCCCCCCCCCCCCCCCCAAAACAAAAACGCGGGGAACCAAAAAAACCCCAAAAAACGGCACACCCATTTTCTTTG
>JAAAQI020136460.1:0-28241 GCA_011800005.2 Stichodactyla mertensii
TTTCCCACTCATACGATAACCATTCTTATGGGAAGCCATTTCAGTGTTACTGCATACCGTACCGTGTGCGTGCTGTATGTCAATATCAAAACTTAGGTTTCCATTCAATGTTTCCATTCAGTGTTTCATTCAATGTTTCCATTCAATGTTGATCGTACTTACCAATAATAAACTCCTCCAGAGATACTGGCTTGAGTTTTGGTTCGATGTCTAAAAACAAATTCAAAATGAATTTTGGGAAACTTTAAGTGAAAAATATCAAGGGTGGGTTAACAGCTGACCTGATATTTGCATGACTGGCAGACACGAAACATCTTGAACTGTGTTTTGCTGCTTCGCTAATTCTAAACCTAAAGAAGAAGGAAGAAAATATATAAACTTGAAATTATATTAATTAGCATTTCTAATTATCAAAGGGATATGGGAAAATATAACAGGACTACAGTATTGCTTTTAAATGGCCTTACCTATGAACCTATCAAAGATCGAGAGAGAGTACAGTGCACGCAGATGGTGTAATATATTCATAGAAATACAATGAACAACACATAATACAATGGATAGAACGAGAATAGACCACAATAGATTCTATGAATATATTACATCAACTGAGTGCTCTGTAGATTCTCCCAAGTAAGATCACGACCAGTACTGTATCTCATCCAATGACATTACTTGTTTTCGAGTTACCAGAATTCGCTCTTTCTTTGTTTGGGGAACGAAGCGCTCTTCGAGAACCCGAGAACAAGAAAAAAAAAAGAAAGAAAGAAAGAAGTAAAGAAAAGAAAGGAAAGAAGTAAAGAAAAGAAAGTTCCGAGTGAGACTCTGGCTTCTTGAGTGCTTTAAGTGCATCCAATTCACGATGGATGCATCAAAATGACAGCTTTAGGGATGCGATGAGCTCAAAACTCTCTGCGGCCTTGTAAAACATACTCACACTTTTTGTAAATTACATCCCTGTCTTCTGCTGTCAGTGGTAATGTTTTTTCTTCCAGTTTCTCTTTTTCTTTCTCTGCTAATTTGACTTCATAGTCCGGCTGATTACCAAGAGAATAGCAAGAGAGTGTCAGTTGTTGATGCAAAACTCGATAGTAGATATTGTCTTTTGTGTTAATACAACTTCTCAAACTCGTGAATATTTAATGAGAAAAAAAGTAAATAACTACCTTGACGTAAAGTTTAGATATGTGATTTTAATTAGCGTTAAATTTGGCCACTTTTGCTTCGATTTTTCCCTAGAATTATTCAAGGTTTGTGAAGCTAGATCAAACACTTGAAAGAGTGTTTCATCCTCTATCCAAAACACCTTGAAGACATTTAAAGAAACTCGACTGTGCTTCGGTTTTTCAACCCACTTCTCGGTGTTGAATATCAGATGAAACACTCTTTCTCTTGTTTGATCTATTACAATGTACTTCAGCTTACATCTGGGTTCAGGATGAGTGTTAGGCAATGTGGGTTGTCTTTGAAGTGTTCTTTTACTTTGTTCTGCAGAAACTGCTCATCCTTAAGACATTCCTAGGAAAATCAATTCAAACAACACAAGGTAAGCGGAAAACAGAAGAGGGGAATAAGAAGACAGTACCATAAGGCATTTTTTTTCAACAAGATTAAAGAAAATTTATCAAAGCAACTTACTTTAAACTTCTCCATGTATTTATTGACTTGCAAGTATTCTGTAGGATCTCCCCCATGATTCCAAGGCTGCATTATGCTCTGAATAAAATGAAAAGTGACTCTCAGTTGACAATTCCAGGGACCATGGAGCTAGAGTGCTGGGGGACTATACCTCCACAATAATTTTGCTGCGATTTTGAATCAATTTACTTATTTACTATTTAAAATATTAAGTTCAGCTTTCTCCCATGAATTAATTTTTAAGACAATTGAAAAAAAAAAGCAAATGTTGATTTAAAAATTGCAGACATTTCTTACAAAAGGATCTTTTAGTAAAGTGTTTTTTTGTTTTCTTACATGTACAATGTATTGTCTCAGTTGTTATTCTATTTGGAAAGTTGAAACTTTAAATCCCCAAAATCAGAATTTGCTCCACCATCCCTGAATTCATAAACCAAAATTTGAATGTCCATGATGTTAGACCCTTGTTTGAATAGAATAAACATGATGAATAGTGGTCAAGCTTTGTCTGTCACGCCCTATGTAATGGTGTTTGTACTCAAGCTAGACCAGCATGCACCATGCTTCTAAAGGACTATGAAATGTTGATGATGTAATGTGGTACCATCAGTAACCCAAGACCAAAGTTTGAGCTTTGATGCTTCAAAGACAGCTCTAACTGGTGTAAAACAGCTTCTATTCTTTCTTGAGGAATGCCTTCCCTGAAAATGAATAAAATAATGTGAAGGTAAACCTTGGATAAATGAATAAAATAGACTGTAATTAGGTAATTTCAAACTCCACAGTGCAAGCAAGTATTATAGGTACTGTAAAGATGATGATGATGATGATGATGATGATGATGATGATGATGATGATGATGATGATGATGATGATGATGATGATGATAATGATAATGGTGATGATGGTGATGATGATGGTGATGATGATGGCGATGGTGATGATGATGATGATGATGATGATAACGATGACAATGATGATGACGGTGATGGTGATGACAATGATGACGATGATGTTGATGATGATGAATTTAGCAGTGGCAATTTTCCACAGTGTCTCCTCATCCACTGAATCCCACAACTGGAATTTATAAAGAAATGTAGAAGCCAGAGAAAACCCTTGAAGCACAGGAGAGAACCAACAAACAACTCTTCTCACATGTGATAGCAAGTCCAAGAATCAAATCCATAACCACAGGAGTGAGACATATGTGCTCTCACCACTTTCCCACCTGTGCTTTCTGTTATTTCTATGATGTATCTCTTAAGATATGAGGAAGCAGAAGGAGATGTGGAAGTAGATGTAAAGAACACTTACAGAATAACTTTATCAAATGTTTGGTTGATGATTTCCTTTACTTTCGGCACATCTTCTGCTTTGATTCCCTTGAGGCCAATGGAGAATGATGAATCCTTGGTCCCATTGTCATACCTACAAAATGACCATAGATTACTGTTAAATGTAAAATAAAATGAAAATAGGCATAATTAAGTTCATTAATTTAGGACCTTCATGATGTGACTATCATCATTATATCATCAAACATCATCATCTTCATCATCACCATCATCATCATCTTTTGTCATTATTATCATCATCATGCTCCTCATTCTGCTTATTGCCATCATCATCATCAACATCATCACCACCACCATCATCATTACAATGACCATCACCATCATCACCATCACCATCATCACTATCACTGTCATCATCATCATCATCATCATCATCACCACCATCATCACCATCATGATTATCATACATCATCAACCACCATTATCTTCATTGCCATTGCAATCATCATTACTACATGTATATGTCTATCAACTCACCCAGTACCAGGAGAATAGTCTGATCCAACGTTTGGTTCAATCAGTGCTTGGTAGAATGGTGATGTTGGTCCTCCAATCAAAAGAGAGGACAGAACACCCATGACAAACCCTTCAAATGGATCGGTAGTGCTTCATAAACAAGGAAAAAAGTTTATAGCAGCAAAAACTTAGGCAAATTTCATACAGAAAGTCAGGAAAGTAACCACACACACCCACCCACTTTACCCCTTGGAAATTTCAATCAATCAATTAAGAGGAAGAGGATGTTCATTTATGAAACTCTGATCATTTATCCTCATCAGCTGTAAGCACCATAATTGAGATATGTGTAATTTTTTACGAACACAATGATTTATTTTAAGTTGATAATTCATGAGCAGAATATGAGTAATACACACCTGGTTAGAAGATAATTCATGCTCACGATCGTCTGTTTTTCAGGGTCAGCCTCCATTGGATCAACTGGTCCTGTGATACTGACTTCTCTCTGTAAGGAAAAAAAGATCCTTTAAGAGTGCTGTGGGTGAATATAGTGCATAAATGACTTTAAGCCCTGTTAGAGGTTGAAACGTTTAGCTAAAACTTGTGTACAAAGGCATTGCAAGATAAGTTTTTTGGATGTGTATCAAGATGCAATGGTATTGTGGAACTTGTTCATGACAAAAGTTTAGGCTACATTTTAGTAAGCAGTTCTACTTTTAAAACCTGTGTTGCAAAAAAAAATTCACCAGACCATTGCATGGTCTAACACCCTTGTGAAACTTGTCTCACAATGCCATTGCATACAAGTTTCAGCTAAAAGTTTCTTCACCATCAAGCTTCACCATGTAACAGGGGCTTTACAGTAATGACTCATAGCATACAGTGACACTGAAATGGCTTCCCATTGTTTTTGTGTGAGTCAACCAATCACAACACATACTAGTTAAGGTTATGGTAAACTGAATTGAGATATCATTTCTAGTACATTTATGTAAATACTATTGTGATTGTTACTACTTACACTCGAAGTCCATCTGGTTTCATGGGGTATTTCTGTCTCTGTCTCAAGTCTTTCAAAATGCTTTAGAGCAATCTCATTGATTTGCTGAAGATGTTGTTCAACTGGAATGTCACCATAAGTATAAAACCTGTGGATAAAAAATATGAAACCTTTGACATTACAGTTAGTAGTACCAAGAGTTTGAGTAAATATCCATACTTTTCCATGGAGATGGGGTGGTAGGGTCTGGAGACACCTTCCCTCATGACGTGCATCATCAAACACTAATCTCCTCTGTGGTAGAGGTATGGATATTTAACTGCAACTGAATATATATGTTATTAAATGGCTGGGAGGTCCATATTAAGAAAATATTTGCCTGAGATTTTGAAAAATGGCCTGTGGCCTTGGTCCATTTTCAAGACAGAGGGGAAATATTTTCTTGATATGGACCGACCTAAGCTGTTTAATAACGTTTTTATTTTTTCCCGGTTCGGAATCCCTTCTAAGACAAAATAACTATGAGTGGTCCAGATGGAGCCAGTCCATACTGAGAAAAAATGGACCAGCTAATAACCAATCAGCATGCATGATTCACTAGGGTTCTGGACCAGAAAAAAATTAAAACCTTTTATTAACTGAGCATGAAGACCATACCATAAGTTATGGACCATGTTTTTTCCACTCCATAACGTACACACAGACCAAGCAAGCAAGGTTAATAAGGTGTTTATCATATGACTAGTAGGACACACAAATAAGGCTGGTGGTCCATACCATAAGTTATGGACCGCAAATTGGCCAATGACAGCATGTGAAATTATCTTGCCATATAATAAATAATAATGTATCATACCTTGAATTACTTGGATGATAATGAGTAGAATGGAACCTCTTTAGTTGTTCCCACTTAAAAAGTGAAAATGAAATGAAGTTATGGAAAGTCTATGGGTGGCTGGAGCAACAGAGGGGAGGGTCATCGGCAAAATTTTAAGGGTTCGCCCTAAAAAAAAATACATTCCATCGCACTCCCCTAGGGACTTAATACGATATCTTTTTCTTATCTTGCTGTACTTACTGTCAAGTCTGGTATACACAGCGGATCTCCACCACTGTTATTACTGTAAGTATGACTTGGTAACAGTTTACTCTGAGCGTGTCTAACATATAATGACTCGGCTGTAGACATAGCTCCCTTCATTTCATTGAAGACAACTCCTTTGAAGACTAAGGGAGAGGTAGGTTTGGTCAGGTCTTCGTTTTCAAGCCTCCAGCCTTCTTGCCTTAATAAAGTCAGGAAGAAAATTAAGTAAAATAATGAGAATTGCAAGTAATAATGGTAGAATGTGGTCGAAGTGATAAAAAATGATGATGACAATGATGGTAGTGGTGATGGTGATGATCAATCAATCAATCAATCAATCAATCACTTTATTTCAGAATTAAAACAGACTAAGATATTATCACAACTTACAGGTAACAAAGCTAATCGAGGCAGGTTGTGATTATAATATAAAAGAGAAAAAAGATGATGGTGATGATGATGGTGATGATGATGATAGATGGTAGTAATGATGATGGTGATGATGATGCAGATAATGATTACAGTGATGACCACCTACCAGAAATCAAGTTCTTGTAATCGAGGAAAGAAAACTGCATCCAGATAAACAGATAACAGATTTCTAAAGTCCTTTGGGTTTTGAGTTGAGAAAGGATACATTGTAATGTCACTTGCTGAAAAAAAAAGTTTATAAAAAGAAACAACTAAATGATAATGAAGTTGATGATAGTCATGATGATGATGATGGTGGTGGGTAATAATGATGATTTTGGTGATGATTGATGACCATAACAATGATGATATACTGATGTTGATGGTGATATGAAAATGATCATGATGCAGATGATGATGATGATGATTGTGATGATAATGGAGACTAGAAATAACTACATGTAAATATGATTTTAATAACAGCCAGTCAATGATTATGTACCTGTAAAAGCATTCATGAATGTTGCTAGGGATCTGTTAAGCATTTTGAAGAATGGATCCCGGCAGGGAAACGTTTGTGATCCACACAAAGTGGTATGCTCCAGTATGTGAGATACACCAGTGCTATCCATGGGTGTGGTGCGAAATCCAACCCTGTTATCAAAAAATAACACCAGAACTATGAATTGAGTTTAACAAGAAAATGTTTTTGTCATGCCATACTTATTTTTTTAGTTAAACTGGGATACCTTTGGCTAATAAACCACAGGGAGCCCACCATAATGGAAAATACAGTTTAACACCAAAATGCAATACATACCTTTTATTAACCAAGCATGAGGGCCATACCCTAGGTTATGGACTGAGTCTTTTTCTGCTGCCTTAAAGGGCGTAGAATGTGGGTCATAAAAAGTGGGAAAAACAAGGTTCCATAACTTATGATACAGCCCTTGTGTTCTGTTAACAACAGATATATACATGTATTCTTAAGCTAACATACTAAATGTGAATACTAATAGAATGAATTCTCCGAAATCACAGTGTGGATGAGCATAATTTAACTAATCATTACCCAAAGACATTATTTGAATCATCTCTTGCAATGTGTAAGTGCTGAGCTCCTGTAGAATCATGGGTAAGGTGGATCGACACTAAAGACAGCTCCGGCACTGGTATGACCTGGGTATGATAAACACCATTAACACAGTTGATGTAACAATCTTGTCCTGTTATAGAGCAAATCCACTAGGATGTAATATTGTTTCAAACCATGTGTCATTTCCTTGAGAATATGATTCTTTGTTGAAGGCTCATCCATATTAATGTATCTTTGCAAGCATTACTGAGAAACAAAGAAACAATACCCAAGGGAATGACATGTGGTAAACATATCATTGAATGTACCTTGTTTACTGTATAACCATGGAGACTGTCATTTGGTTTTAATTGATCTGAAATTAATGTTATTGCTATATTTATACTTGTATAAGCAGATAAAGCCACCCTTTCAGATACATGTCAAATGTACTCACTTGCTGCATCAAGCACGGCTGTTGCATTTTCAGTTTCTTTTTGAAGCTTTGTGCATAAATATCTTTGGTTATTCCTAAAAATATGGACATTAAATGATTAAATCAAAAGTCTATCCCTACCCCCTCCCCCTGCATCCTGTAGTTCCCCCACCCCACCCCCCTCTCCATCTGTAATATTATAAACTAAACCAGCACATTTTTTTTTTTTCACAGCTATCACCTGCACATCAAGGCACTTCAGCTACAGAGGATAATTCAACTAATTTGACAGCTGTTATAAGCATTGAAGCATCAAACACCATTTGCATGTATCAATGTTAAACCTGGAAGGGGTCTCAGCCATATGTGTGGCATTTGATAACTCTTGGTGATAACTCCCCACCCTGGGGAAATTCATATCTCCTGGTTTGCCCCAGGGTACGGCATACAAATGCCCTGCATATGCCTGACCCCCCACCCTCTGTATTTTGGGCAAGTAAATATTTGCATATTTTACAAAACAATACTGCAAAAGGACTCTTTTGTGTAATAAAAATTCGGATGTAGCATCTAGAAATTCAACGGAAAGGTAAAACAATAAAAAACAAATGGAATATCCCGCATCGCACGTGTATCGTCTTGTCATTTTGTTGAGTCATTCTGAAAAAAATATATTCAAAATAACATACCTTAAATACGGCAGTAATTTCCTGAACCCGAGGCTACGAGAGAGGAGTTGTACATTAGAGCGCCACATTTTGACACTTCAGGTCTAAATTCCCACTCAAATCGCTAGCAAAAAAGGAGTTTTAAAATAATTTTATGAAAACGTCGCTCCGTCCGCCATATTGCTTCCCATCAAGCTTTGCGGGTGCGTCATAGTGAAGCGCGCAATGCATCCTCGCCAAAAAAATTATCAGGAAAAACTACGGCTTTAAACTGTAAAAAAATTATAAATTAAAATCTTTTAGGAATACTTTTTATACTATTTGTTGTTAAACGCGAGAAATTTCTAATCTCTGTTTAGAAACTGAAGTGATTGGAGCAGCTGAGCCTGCGAGATAGATATCAGTGGTGACTCCCATGAGAGAACGGACATTTGAAAAAAACAACAGCATTTTGAAGGCTTGACTTTTTGATATTTGTCGATATTTCACGATCGAAATAGCATTTTGAAGCTCCAGCTACGCACAAGCCGTGGAATATAGTGCTTCTTCTTGTGTAGATCGTTGGAAGGAGGAATGGATGAGCACGATGCAGGGGTAAGATGGTCTTATGGTTGGCGAGTTGTAAAAATGGCGTCTGTTCGAATCCCATGTCAACATAAACTACGATGCTTGTCTTTCTATCGTTTGTTTTTATTGATTCCTGTGAGATTCCAAGTCTACCTTCTTGATTGCTTTACCTACCAAAAGGATCGTGTTTTCCACACTTTTGTCTAATAGATTTGATAAAGAAATGAGACAAAGTTTTACAAAAAGGCATCAACATCTGCTTAAATGTTTTTTATTTTTAATTAACTAACGTGATTATCAATTTTAATTTTCGTCATGAATGCAAAATGTGCTATGTTCTAATGCTAATAATCTTTTATTACTTCATGATTTCCAGAAGTGTTTTTCCACCTAATCATTCAAAGATGGTTGATATTTTGGAAATTCATAGAAATAATAAGATTAGCTTGATAGTAATCTGATATGCAGCTTCTCTTAGTGACACATCTAAACACTCTTTTCCTAAATGATTATCCTTACAGCAGCAGTGTAAAAGACTGTCATGGCAGCAAAGACATGCCTAGATATTTTGAAAATATATAACTCTTAGTTATTAACTGAGTGAGAGGGCTGTACCACAAGTTATGGACCAAGTTTTTTCCATGGTCCATGGCCCTAGTGCGTAGTACATGCCATAAAAAATTGGGGGGAAAAACAAGGTTCTATAACTTGCCTATGGACCAAGTAAGCAAGGTCAATGAGATGTTTATCATATATGGCAAGGTGAACATAAAAGTAAGGTTGCTGGTCTATACCATAAATTATGGACTTATGGACCATAAATTAGCCAATGGGAGAACCTGAAATTACCTTGCCATACAATGAATCTTGAATATTTACTGAATATTTGCTTTATTAAAACTTTAAGTACCGGTAGTTGACATTCTCAGTGGTATGCATTTGTTTGTAGTCCAGTCCTCCATACCTTAGGAGCACCAGAGGTATCCCAGATTCTCCGTTCAGGGGGAGCATGAGATCTGAGGCCAATAGCTCAATATCTTCCTACCAAGACTTCCCTCATTCCAGGAAATACCATGCAGAAGGATTAGCATCACCTAGAGGAATTGCTCCTCAAGTTAATAGCAGAGGTACTACCTTGGGTTCCAGAGGCTCTCGCTCCAGTGCTTAAACCTACGACCGAGAAGCACTGGAGCGAGAGAACCTCTGGTACAGAGGTACATGTATGGTATCAAAAATTTTTGTGTGACAGTTTAAAAATAAAACATACAGAAGATGTGCTTGTGCAAAATTGCTTTGTGTAAATCAACCCTTACACTTTTTGTTTTGTTGTGAGCAAGCTGTAGAGTTGATTTCCAGAAGCAATTCATTTTGTAAGCATGACATAAGCAGATTGCATGCAACAGTAATAAGCAGTTGTACCATGTAATTGGCCTTTAGCGTATTGGACAAGTATGAACTTCTAATTCACTCTAATGACACTGAGTTAAACAATTTATCTCCAATAATCAGCCAATTCATTGAATTACTTGTTTTTTATATATATATAGCTGTGATATCTGCCCTGAAAGGCCTACAGGAGAAGATTAAAAAACTTGAACTAGAAAGAACAGAAGCTGAAGACAATCTCAAAAGACTGGCTGCAGAATCAAAGCATTACAAGGATATATTACAAAAAGAACACCATGCTAAAAGCACCAGTCAGGGGATTATCACCAAGCAAAATGAAGGTAAAGAGGACAACATGATGGGTGACATCACAGGGAGGTCAAAACTTGATAAAAATATTTGTGAGACTGACAAGAAAGACTTAAAAATGTTGTAGTTCCTGACAAGAAAGACTGAAAAATGTTGTAGTTCCTCTAGATCAGTTATTTATTCAAAATATCACTTTTCTTGCAAGTTATAGCTATAAGTACAGTACACATTTAAGCCAACAAACTACATGTAAATGCCTCGTGAAATTGAAAATTCTAAGTTTGCTTTTCCTGTTCAAATATTTTTTACTTAGCCCTACAAGATGATCTTCAAGGGGCTGAAGCAAGGTGTAACTTGCTTGAAAAGCAACTTGACTACATGCGCAAGATGGTACAAACAGCAGAAATGGATAGAGACAATGCCATTCAGAGATCGGCAATGCTCACTCAACAAATGAGCCAGCAGGCCACTCATGAAATCAAGGGACAGCTTGGCAAGTTGACTGGACTGGAACGAGAGCACATGAAACTTACAGCAACACAATCACTGGCTGAGGTGGGCTTGCATGTATTACAATCATTGTGAGATTGTGAGAATTGAGGTTGAATGATTCAAAAGGCATTACTTATAGGATATTGACCAAGCGCAAGGTCAGGATAAATTTCTAATGCCTTAGAGATTTGCCTCAAGTAATGTACTTACAGTACTTGTTTACTTGTCTCATTTTGAATGACTGTTTGATATTTTTTGTGAGTGTAGAACAAAATAAGAGAGCTGGAAGAAAGGCTAAGAAATGAAGCACATCACAGAAAACTATTAGAGGATAAGACCGCACAGGTACTGTACATACTAGTTATACAATGCTTTAGAGTGGCATACCATGGAATATCCCATGCGTCACTTGTATTTTCTATGTGTACACACAAGCCTTTAGGTGAGTGTGTATACAAAGAAAATACAAGTGACAAGTGGGATATTCCATGATGTGCCACAAGAAAGCATTGTATAACTATTATATAAAATTTTTATCTCACACCATAGAAAATACAAATGCATGATGGGAAGGAAGAGTGGGATACCGACGAATATTCAATGGCTTTCCTGCATTCTGATTGACTGTATTTTCTATGGTGTGGGATAAATGTAGACTAGACAACAATAGACCTCTACAATTAATTGATTTTGAAGAAGTAACAAAGTCAGTTCTTCTGCAGATGATGTGACCTGTGTGAACATGATTTTAATTAAAAAATTGTGTCATTTAGCTTCAAACAGAGTCAGAAAGAAATCGAATTCTCTTAGCAGCAGCATCACCTCCGCCAAAAATCAAAAAGAAAAAGAAGAAAAAGGTAATTAAAACAAATTAACAATAAAGTACTTATCATTAATTATTGGGGGAGGGCATGCATTTTATTTTTACTATGATCTATGATGATTTTTTTGCCCCCTCACTGTACCAGATAAAAGAAATAATCAGGTCTTGTACTCTTGATGGACACCAAAAACTGCACACCTACCCCAAAACACCTGCCAAAGTTTTGATACCCCTCATGTTGTGTGGTACCAAAAAATGATGACGCTTCCTCTATTGGCACCCCATACTCCTTCATATTAATGATGATAGGTCATTTGCATGATGGCGTAATTTACTACCAAGACAGGGGCAGATCCAGGATTTTCCAAAGGGGGGTGGATAGTCTTATTCAAAGCTCCTTCAAGGTATCTATTCTCCATCAGACAGGATTTGTACGGGTTTTGGAAAGTCTTGGAAAGTTTGGAAATTGTTAATGCATTTTCCAGGACCTTGAAAGTTTTGGAAAATTGATTTTTGGTCCGCTAGGCTATGGAAAAGTTATGGATTTTTGTAGCTTGTCCAGCTTATACCTTGCGAAGAATTGTTTTTGTTGTAAAGTGCTGAAGATTTTTCTTTCAGCACTGTACTTGTGGTGTACATATTGTTTTGCATTGGTAAATGTATGTCAAATGTTTCATATCCATGAATTTGGCTTTATTTTTGTGCTTTGTGTGGTTTTGAAAATTTGATTCAAAGGGCTTTGGAAAGTTTTGAAAAAGTTTTGAAAATTCTCACAGGGGATCCTGTACGAAACCTGATCAGAGTTCAGAATAGGCTTTCAAGACGTCTAAAATGTGCAAAACTGAGTTTACTCTTAACATATGTATATATATTATTTATAATTAGTTACGAGATGCAATCAGAACTGTTGTTTTACATTTGAAATATTCCTACTTTTGACTTTTAACACCTCTAAAGAGGGGAGGTGGAAATCCACCCAATTCACCCCCTGTATCCGCCCCTGCAAGACCAGAATGCTTTGAGTGGCTTCTACTGTCAGGCAAATTTTACCATTGATTGTCTGTTTATTGCCAGAAGAGAAGAAAAATCTGAATAACAAAGAATTCTGGTAGTTGTAGTAAAGTGATGCATGCAAATGGCCTATTAATTTTCACAGTGGGAGAAAATTAAACTAGAGAACTATCCTAAAAGTGCAGGAGAGAACCAACAAACTACATTTTTTGCACATTTTTGGATTATTTTCCAGGTAAAAGTCAAACCAAGATCTCAGCCTGTACCCGCAAATCCACCTGAACACTTTCATTTGAATTTTGGAAACATTCCATTCGTTGTAGGCAAGGTAATTATTTCCTCATCAACTGAAAAATCTCCATATCTCTTGACAGCTTACAGGGGTAGATCTAGGGGTGCAGTAAGATGAGCTACTTTTAGTCATTTATGGATTAGTATTTACTTTTGGTGCTCAAGTCCTGATCATAAATGGTGAGCCCCCTTAAAAATTCTGGATTCGCATCTGGCTTACTTTTGCATTTTGATCCCATAGTCTGCCACCAAATCCCATTCAGTTGGTGCTAATATACAGCAGGCGCTGTCTCTTCTCAAGAGCCATAATCCTTCTCTGTGCAGCGCTATGACACAGCGTCAAGCAAGGCGGTATAGCAGTTCTACCTTGAGTGACTCTGAGGGGCTTGAAGATCTTCTTATGGGCTTGCAGGACGAGTTTGGACATATGAGCTTGTAAGTAGAGAATTTGTGCATTGTAAAAAAGAAAAGAGAGAGCAGAGCTTGAAAATGTTGCCGGTTGCCGAGATGAGGAGTTACACTGCGACGCGATTTCAGCAACTAGACTCTCTAGAGTCTTTTTCATAGACTCTTAATTTTCAAATTTTTTTCTTCAGCGAGCACCAGGAACTAGGGCGCCAAATCAACGATACTGAAGACCCAGTCATTCGCGAAGACTTGGAGCGGGAACTCGAACATCTTGTCAAGCGAATGGAAGCCAAAGGCGAACAAATAGCGATGGTCAAACGTCATATCAACAAAAGATCAGAACAGCGACCGAGGCCAAAGTATCCAGCGCAGCCAACGATACACGTTCGCCCTAGAAGTGCCAGTGCAAGACTACCCGCTAGCGGAGGTGAAGTCGAAGTCATTACGACCGTCAAAACTAAGGGAAACAAAGGGGTTTTTGCCGAAGTTGAGAACAGGGTGCCTAAGAAACCTGGATATGACGCTGAAAAGAATTTAAAAGTTCTTAAAGGCATGCAAAACTTACAGAGTTCGCTAACTAAAGATGATTTACACTGGGATTGATTAAAGTACCTTGTACACAAATAGATAGGTAAAAAAATTGGGGATTACTTGAAAAGGAGAAGAGATAACTAGCGAAAATAAGGGGATTTCCGTCTTAGTGCAAAATTAACTAATACAATCTCCAACAGACGCACTTTGTGTTCTAAACTTTTTGACTAAAATTTTTAATCTTTGGTTTTGAAACATGGTGCAACTTCTCGTTAAGATGCGGGAAGGTAAATACATAAAAATCGACTTACAAACTGTGTACTATTTATGAAAGATTCTTCGCAAATACTCCGGCACTTTTTCTGGGATTATCGGAAACGGAAGTAGGCAGGGTTTTGTAGAATAATTCTTGCCGTTAGCTTTTGTGCACGCGACTCATTATTTGATTCACATTAGCCTCTTTCTTCTCAAGCATAAAAGTTAGTACGCTGGACCTAAGATTTCTTTGCCCTTGAAACGGCTAGGCTTCACTTTCAATTTATATACTATGCCTTAGGGTAACTCAATTTTTCATGATTTTTCTACTGTAATATCGCTGAACGCCAGATCAGTCTTATTTTATAGACCATTCGTTATATTACTACATCTCTGGGTTCAAAATAAATATTATAACCTCTAAAGGATTCCTCTTTTCTGACGCTTAGCTAAAGATTTAATGCATGCAAGGGGCCATGCTTTAAATATACGTGCTTGGAGACAAGGATGACCTCAGAGAGCCTCTTTCTCCAACTACAGTTACTTAGGCTCTCTTGTCTTGGCATGCACTCGTGCGCGAGATCATGAAATCTGGTAATCTTTACTCAATCCTCGTATATTCACCCATATCAAAACTGGTAAATGTTATCACGTCTTGTAAGTAATTGAGAAAGTGTATTACCAATGTATATCTTCAGTAAATTTAATTATTAAAAGATAAAGTTTATTGAACTTCAATAAATACGCACACCTCTTATGGAGAGCTTTGATTTTTCACTGTAACTGCGCGAGCGCAATATATATATAATAACATCACTAATGTTTCTGGAGAGCTCTCTAATACCGTACGTTTGGGAAGTACGGGTGGCGTATGCTGCTAATGCGTCGCCTCTCATCGATGCGACTCGGGTTCGAATCTCGCCGGGCTCAGTGTCGTATGTGAGTAGAGTTGTTTGTTGGTTCTCTCCTGTGCTTCGAGGGTTTTTCTCCGGGTTCTCCGGTTTTCCTCCCTCCGCAAAAATCAACTTTCAAATCCTAATTCGATCTCGGGGCCTAGATGAAAATTACGCCATGTAACTCTAGTTACCCTGCTTAAACAAAGTGGATTTATTTATTTATTTTATTTATTTATTTTATTTCCCACGCATACGAAAACCGCTCTATTAGTACTCGCGCGAGACAAAAGAGCTCACTAAAGCAGTGTAAACTTCTTGCTACAAATAAAAGAACTTTTGTACGATGTACTATATTTCGCAGCTCAGTTATGCTCACGGTGTTTGCGCTTTATGGAAAACACGCACCAGGACGTTTCTTATCTAGCTGCGCTAACCAAAGAAGCGCAGCATTCAAAAGAAGCGTATTTCTTCGTGTAATTTTTAGATGTTCGACTAATACAAATCGCATCTAATTTGGAATTTTTCTCGTGTTGATCAAAGAAAATAACATATACTCAAGACCTCTTGGTGTTAAGAGTTCAGTTTACCTGAAGACAGAGTTTAATTAACTAATTACAAGTTTTCATGACGTGGATTGTGCCACGAGAGATTAGCACCCTCTTTACAACACAATGCAAGCCTTTTCCTACTCTAATCCCATAACTACTTTGCTTATTTTAATTAAAAACCCATCAACCAGACTTAGAATCACTTGTACTATAAGATGTATTCACCTTTGTCTTACATAACTTCATAGTGATGGTTTGTATGTAGCCAGTTCACAATCAAATCACGTTCAGTTCGGGTAAATCAATCAAACAAGAAAACCATGAAACATTTGTCCCGTAAACTTCGCCATCGTCCAAAGAATAGACGAACTAAAAGTTGCTCAGATTCAAGCGACTCAGATAAAGTTCTGTGGAATTATGTGAAAGAATTTCCAGTAGGTCTTTCAGGTAAGAGTTTCTTTATTTCGGGCGTTTGTCGCTAATAATAGAGTTTTCTATGATAAATAACAACAAAGAACTCGTGTGCTGTCGCGTTTAGTTTCAAAACAACAAGTCTGTTTTGGTATCGTTTTCTGATGGCAGTGTACAGTTAGTGGCGACACGCAAAGCTGTTGACAATACACAACGCCCCATAAAAAGAGATACGTTTTTCTTTCTTCTTTTTTTCCTTTCCTTTTTCTTTTCTAGCCAAGGTACAGCGAAGTCTTGTCTTTTGCATGAGCCCAGTAACAGATCAAAAGATTCGTATATTTTTCGAAAGTTTTGTGAACTTTGGAGAGGTTATTGCTTTAGTTTGAATTTATATGGCTTTATTAGTCTAAAAAGGATTACAAAGTTCAAATAATATAACTTTTCGTTCGGTTATGGCGCGCACCAAAACGAAGAGATCTCACCAAACAGAGTTTTAGACGTCTTCAAGGTAAGGTTTTACCGTATCAAGGCTTTCTGTGTGATCCCAGTCTGATTGGGTCTGTCGGTTCAGTGGACCGAATAATTCCATAATTGGTTTGCGCGCGCAAGCCTTGGTGCGCTGACAGACTCAGTATCTTTTCAATCCTAACGTACAACTTTTATGTACAAATGCTTCCCCGTAGTTTTGTCGAATCCAAGGACAATTTTCTTTGAAAAATTCATAACTATCATAAACTCTTGTATTACCGACCTGACAACTTGCTTCCTGCTAATCAAGTCCCAACCAGTTCTCGACCAAAAGGTCATACCAAACCACAAGTACCCCCGACTAGTCGATTTAAAAGGAGTAATGAAATATAAATGACCTTAAAATTGAACTTTTCAATCTATGGAAGCGGTAATTACTGAAACAAAATCACGCTGTGCGTCGAAGTTTCGTTTGAAAGTCGGTTTAAAAAGTATTCATTTGTCAGGCGTAAGGTACCCTAAGCCATGTTAAACTATTTTTCGGGTATTTTTACTAGTGATAATGAGAAATTTAGCAGGTAGGAATATATATTTTTAAGTAGCTTAAAGTGTGAAAAAACGCACTTCGAACAGTACGCACACACGCGCCATGTTCCTGGCATGACGTCACACCCTGTAACACAGCCGTCATGAAGCAAACCAGTTGTAATCACAAACACTTTATAATTCATGTGCAGGAACTCACTCAAAAATCCCCATAATTAACTCCTTTTTCAGAGGGACATGTACAGAAAGACCTCGCCAACCTCTCCCGTCCAGAAAGGTCTGTAATGGTTGAGTAATTTTGTAAAAATTACCGTTAAATTTGCCGGACTTTTGGGTTGTTTAACTTGTGTCGTTCTTGACAGTGACTTTCTTTGTATTTTATTTGCTGCGACATTCTTCCTATTGTTTGAAGCGGGGTTTTTGAAAATGAGACGTTTATTTATGCAAAGTTGACACAGTCCATTCCTCTTACAATATCAGCTTGTTTGAGCATGAACACGACGTTAGCTGCTGGACATTTTGTCGCGATAAAGTCGGCCATGACAAGATATTTTTGTTAATCTTTGTGCTTTTGACAGCCATTCCTCGTTGATTTTGATTCAAAATTTAGCGGTTCTACTCTCTTCAGCAACTATTTATTTATTCTACAACCTCAAAGCTTTCTATTCAAGCTAACTAATGCACAGTTCAAGCCTTCCTGACCTAAGTTCTCTTGAAGAACAACACCAAGACGGTAAGCTTACATATTTTTGGTCTTTCGTCTTCGCAAATTTCGTAGAAGAAGAAGAATTTGGGGCCCAAAAACACTTTAAATCATTCAATTACAGCTCGTGACATCTGCTTTAGTTGTTTTTATTCCACGTGGAATTGTGGCCAAGGACTTTTAGCGGGAAATTGTCGTGTAGAAATATTTTTATGGCGCGCTAAAGTGAAACGCAAAACTTCGCCGCGTGTTTGTATTTTGTCCCAAAATCAGATTTGGATTAAAAACTTTACACAAATGTTCTGAAAAAATCCCTCAAATAATATTTAAATAGTGTAAAATGTGGGGCTGTTGTTGTAGTATAGAGACGATATATATTCTCGAAACTTGGGATTTTCTGATTCGACTGAAAGGATTCAAAAGCGAAATATCCGAGTTTATAATTTTCAATAAAATTTTGAACTATTCGCATTAATATATTAAGCTTATCTTGGTAATTAATAAGAGAAACTATGATATCGTACGATGCCAAAATGATAAATTTAGAGAAAATCATTATCAACTACCAAAACTTTCTTTTTTTCTTTCATTCATCCACATTTCAATTTTATTAATCATTTGTCAATATATAGTGTAAGATTCTTGGTTTGTTGACGTGTGTTGTTTATGTTGTTGCTAGGGAAGTTTTGAAAGTTAAATGAACTTGCCAGATCTACTGTCATTACTTATCCACATCACGTATTGAACTATTATCATTTGCATGGTCTAGTTAACAAAAAAAACACTGGAAGGCATTTTTGATTCCACTGAATTACTATCAACACTACATCATCTCTATTATTCTGGAGCATCATATATTGAATAGTTTAATTTTAATTTCATGTTTTACAAGACCTGTTTTTAAAACTTCACCCTGGTTACCTTTGGCGTGTTGAAGAGTCTACTGGTTATCATTTGTTATTAGATGATTACACATTTCAGTGTCCTTTATTATGATACAGTTATTTCAAAAAAAGTTGAAAGGGCAAACGGGGAATGACGATTGGTGATTGGCAGTTGCATAGCCAAAAGGAACTGTGGGACAATAAGCACTTCTTCATATTCATACCTAAACAATGCCTGCACCATTCCAACTAAGAGACTGTCAGAAAGGAATATGCTTTGAAAAATATTTCTTCTGTACTTGTAGGTACATATGACAGGCATGGCATTCCTTATGGCCAGTCAATAGAATGGGCCACACCCAGGCTAGCAAGTAACCACAAGGCCAGGACAGTGTCTGATGGAGGACATGGTGCTATACCAGCTAGAAATCTAATGTTTGACACGTCATTCAGTGAGCCATCTTCACCTCTCCTCAAACATAATGGTAAGCACTGCATAGTACAGAATACATACCTTTGATTTATACTCCAAATTTTAAAAGTGTCTTGGAATTGGCTCACTATAAAATAAGGTGAAATACCTTTCTTAAAATCAGTCTCTACGTTTTGTTTGTTTGTTTGTTTGTTTTTTTATTTGATTGCACAGATTCATTTTAAAGTTGAATTTTCAGGTACATCAAGATCACAAGCTGAAGTCCATAACCGTCCACATGCCAAACTTATGCAACAACTCAGTAGTAGCAGCAGTACTGAAAACAAAAACACAAAGGGCATGTCTACTAAGCCAACCAGTAGCACAGACCCAGCAATGTTAGTGTCTGGACAGCAAGAGGTACCATTTCCCAACAGGAATGTACAGTTACCAGGAGCTAGTCCTCTCAGGAAGTGGTCCTCATATTCTGGACTTCCCCATGATGGTATTGAAGGAAAGAAATCTGAGGATAGAGGAAAAAGGTTGGAGGAAGTGGCACCTAAAAGTTATCATGGATCTGTAGAACATATTGAGAAGGTGTGTGTATTTCTGTATTCTGAATAAATTCCATGCATTATGTTCATTGTGTATCTGGAGCTTAAAATATTTAAGACAACTCTTTTTAGAGTGACATGTTTAGTATTGATTCAAGAAATGCTGTTTATCTGCAAAATACAACCAACACTTAACATCCAGTCTGACTCTGTTAGAGCAAAAATCTTTTGTTAACATAATAATGACACTTCTCATGGGACTTACCATATCACATTATAAGAACTCAAATTTAAAATTGTAATCACTCTTGATAATGATGTCGGAGACATCAAAATGTAGAGAATAAGGTTTCAGCATGTGCCTGGCTTTTTAAAGTATTTATATACCGGCAATTTTGTTTTATTGGTATGGGCAGTTGCATTGTGGAATTATTACTTACTAAAGATCCCCCATTGTATCCCATGATGCATTAGGCTAAGAGATATCCTATGTATTTACACAATCAGCGACTACAATAATAACTCTACTTTTGTTGCCCTTAGCTGTATGGTATTGCACCTGCCATCTCTACTGCCTATCAATACGGTAGTAACCAACCTCAACTCTTGACGCAAGGAAATATTCTGTATGAACAAGGTACAGTGTGTGTTATAAACTTTTGATGCCCATCCTTGATTCTACTGTATGCTTGAGTTTTATTAATCTAGTCAATACAGAAACGTATAGAATCATTTTCAAAACTTTTCAAAAGCTTTTTGAAACTTTTCAAATCTTCCTTGGTATTTTTTAACGTTTCATTCATTTTTCTCAAATTCATTTCCACAAGGTTATGGAACAAATGCATCTGTAGCTTATGTTGCACCTTTACGGCAAGACCCCAGCACTCTAGATGGGTATGCCACACCCAAGGGTACATCAAGATCGAGAACACCCTCAAGTACTCACAGTTCTGATGATAATGAGAAGTGGGACTCCTTGCTGCGAGCTAAAGATGACTTGATTTGTCAAAAGGACCAAATAATTGAAAGGTATTTGTTCTTACATTGTAATATTTTTAATTGAAATTTACATAAAACATTTAGTTCTTAAAGAGTAAACTTGTTATAAATTTTATAATTCAATTTAAATTTTCATTAAAGCATGTTTAATTTAGCTCATTGCAATTCTGCAACTATATCTCAAGCTTGTGCCACAATTTTTGTTAGATTTTCATCAGGAGAGAATTTTGATTGCAGCATCAACAAAATAGCTAAGATCATACATGTATTGTCAGCACAAACAAAAGGAAACTGACTTTTAATGGCAAAAAATACTAAAAATTTGCAAGATTATTCTGGCTTGTTTTTCCAAACTGTCATGTTTTGAATAGAAATTTCACTAAAGTTATTTATAACAGACAGAAAAAGACTATTGCACAACTGCAACATAATCAACTGAGTATGGATGCTAAGCTGCAGCATGCCCTCCTCGTCAAGTCATGTGACCAGGATAGTGTAGTGACACTAAAGCTTCAGGAATACCAGTACGAGATGGCACAGTTAAGAGCACAGATTTCACAGATGGCGGCCGAAAAAGATGCAGAGATTGATAAACTACAAAGAAAATTAGGGTAAATTATGCAAGCCAAAAGCGAGTAAGAAAATCAAAATAAAGGGGCTTTCATTTGTTATGGGGTGGAGAGAGTGCTGCAAAATTGGGGGGGGGGAGTTACGTTAGCTTGTTTTGTTCAACTTTATCTATTTCACTTCAGGGAGACAGAGTACCTTCTTAACAGGATGGATGCTTGTGTGAAGGATACGGCAGCCCTGAAAACCAAAGATGTGGAATCTTTACAAAATCAGGTTAGATTGTCAAGGTTAAAGCAGCTGTTTATCTTCCTCGGCAAAATAAGAGTAGCTGAGCTGGCAGTATAATAATCTTTTATTTTAAGAATTATACAAACATTGAGGCTTAATCAAGGTCAATACAATGCTTATTGCCTTGTTTGAATTATCAGCTTAAAGTCATAGTATGTTCTATATCTATGGGCTTTAATCACACTGTCAACACCATGTTTATTCCCAAGTGAATGAAAACTTCCATCTTTTTTTCATGCCTGGGTGAACTTGTTCTAAAATGTTTGAATGCAAGGCCATGTGGAAAAAAGTATTTTTTTCAGCCAGCATGGCTGCCACATGATTTAGGCTATTCATTCAGGAGCAAGGGCCACATTGTTATCTATTTTATAAGAGCGTATCTCAAAAAATTTCTTTAAAAACCTGTGTTCTTTATATACTTCTTTAAACAGTTATCAGAGAAGGATAAACTCGTAGCTGAACTGCAAAGCAAGATAGAAGTGTCTAAACAAGAACACCTAAATGTCAGGTAGAGTTAAAGTTTTACCTATTAACCCTCTTGCCCTTCATCATGTTACTAGTAGTATTTTTTGTATAATGTATCGTCAGGGTGTTTTGTAGGCGTCGGATGGAAGGGCTGGAGAGATACTTGTCTGATGTGCCGACTACTGAGGAACACCAGAATACAATAAAAACTATATCCTTTGAATTCTGTCATGTGCCGAAGATGTACTGAGTACAAGTATTGAGTATTGAATACAACTGAATGCCGTACTGTCTTTTTTTGCCAAAAAGCTTCAGATTATTCTGTTCATCTATTTTTCCTGTCATCTTTAAATTAACTTGACCCTCACCATCCAACATACATTCTCCATATTTATTCTATGTGAGGTGAACTGTTGAATGGTAGATACTGAAACTTCTAGCTTTTTCCTACCTTAACCATTTTGCAACTGAAAGATGTTCGTGAAGAGTGTTCACAGCTTAAAGATATTATCACAAATAAAGACAGAAAACTTGCTCAGATCAATAAAGCTTATGGAACCAAGGTATGCAACATATATCACAAGAAATATATACCTCTTATTAACTAAGCACGAGAGCTGTATCATGAGTTATGGATTGAGTTTCTTCCACTTCCTTATGATCCAAGCACATAGCACACAGACCATAAAGTGGTAAAAACAAGGTTCCATAGCTTACATACAGACCAAGCAAGTGAGGTTAATAAGATGTTTATTATAAGACAAGGTGAACACAAAAATAACGTTGGTGGGCAGTACCATAAGTTATGGACTGCAAAATGGCCAATGAAAGCAAGTGAAATTACCTTGCCGTATGATATCTTTTATTGATAGTAGCACTGGATAAACATTACAACAGTAACGCCCTCTCCTCCCTCTCCTCTTCTCCATCTTCTCCACCCCCTGACTCATAACCCCCCTGATTTTTCCTTGCCTGTCTTGCTTTTCCCAGTTTGCTTTTCTCCTGTTTTCACTTCTATATCCTTTTCTTTTCCTCTTCTTTTTCCTGTTTGTTTCTCCTACTGAATCCCCAGCCCAGGCAGATCCAGGAATTGGAGAAAAAGGGACCAGAAAGGGGGCTAGAAAACTTCTGCGTTAGAGGAACCTCTGACTAACCAAAGGAGATCTGGGAGAACCCAGAATAAATGGGGTCTTTGTCCTTTGCCCCCCACCCCTCCACAAATGCACCCATGTCCCCCCTTGCCCCACCTCCACTAAAGACATGAAAGGGTTGATTTTTGAAAATATTTTTTTCTGCAGTCTGAGGAGGCTAAAAAGTTCCATAAAGAAAACAAATCTCTCAAAGAAAAAGTATCAAGGTAAGAGATACTCCAAATTATCTTGTTACTATCCAAGTGCGCCATAATTCATTCTCTGTCCGTAGTTAATAAGTGGGTAATAGTGGTTAAAGTGATGGCTCAGAGCAGAGCGGGTTGGAAGACAAGGTTCGTACGGGTTTTGGAAAGTCTTGGAAAGTTTTGGAGAATTGATTTTTGGTCTGCTAGGCTATGGAAAAGTTATGGATTTTTTGTAGCCTGTCCAGCTTATACCTTGCAAAGAATTGTTTTCGTTGTAAAGCGCCGAAGATTTTTTTTTCAGCACTGTACGTGTGGTGTACGTATTGTTTTGCATTGGTAAATGTATGTTGAATATTTCAGATCCATGAATTTGGCTTTATTTTTGTGCTTTGTGTGGTTTTGGAAATTTGATTCAAAGGGCTTTGGAAAGTTTTGGAAAAGGTTTAAAAATTCTCACAGGGGATCTTGTACGAACCCTGGGAAGAATAGTGTAACGGCCTTATGATGATGATGATGATAAGGTGATTTTGGTTATGTTATCGCATTCGTTTTTTTAAGTCTTGAGGCAAACCTTGATAAGTACAAGAAGAACGGACCAGTGTCAGAAGTTGAGTTTGACGACCTGAAAATGGAGAACGAAAGACTGGAAGCCGAACTGAATCGATTGAAAAAGGTTTGACCAACTTATCCTGCAATCCCAATTTTGCCAGGTTTGTCCCATTATTTCATTTTTTCCTTCTCTCATTCATCATTGTTTTTCGTTTTGTACAACAGGTGCTAGAAGCTAAACACAAGAAGATGAAAGCACTACACGCGCAGACGCAAAAGACGCAGAAAGGACTAGAAGACCGACTCGCACAGGAAGAGGTCAGTTGATTCACCAGTTTCCATACATCGGTTCACTGACCAAACACAAAGCCTCCAAGCGAGGCGTCAAGGTCCAGTGACCTTAGTTTCAAAGGATTATGCAAATATCCCCTTGGAGCCTCGGCTGAATGCTTTTTGTTTGACCAGTGAACCGATGTATGGAAACTGGTGTATTAGAGCGGATGCCGTATATAAGTGGGTACTACTGTAGCTCTATTGTACTTTACCTTACCGTAGCTGTGACTATGTGTCGTGATTGGATGATTTACACCAAACAATGGGAAGCCATTTCAGTATTACTGCATTTTATACTGTGTACGTGCTGTAAATCAGTACCGTACGTTTCCCACTCATACGATAACCATTCTCATGGGAAGCCATTTCAGTGTTACTGCATACCGTACCGTGTACATGTTGTAAGTCAGTACCGTACGTTTCCCACTTGTACGATAACCATTCTTATGGGAAGCCATTTCAGTGTTACTGCATATTGCACCGTGTACGTTCTGAAATATGTATTGTGCGTGTTAAGTGTGCGCAGTAACACCTGTTATTTCGTTTTTAACGCTACTGCTATGTTAGAAACCTTTTTTAAGTTTTATTTTTGTCACACGGTACAGGACACAGTTGTCGCCCTTCGAGACGAGGTAGCAACAAAGGAACAAGCAGTACGACAATTAAGAATATCACTTAAAGAAGTAAGTGCGCTCTTTCTCTCTTCTTGTGGGTCAGGTTTTTATTGACGAATTTCAGGTTCAGGTTTTTATCAAGAAAAACCATTCATGTCTACTGTATCTAGACAATCTTTGGTATCAAATTGTCAAAAAGGCCTCTGCTAACTGTTTTATTTTTTCTTCGCCCAGTTATCGTCTCAAAATCAAGACATGATGGAGCAAAATCTGAACCTTAAGACTTCATGCGAACAGGTACAAGATATTAGAACTGTTTGGGTGTTGGGCTAAAGGAGGGGTGGGGAAAGTAGAAGTTTTAGGGGGATGGCAGTAAAGCCTCGTACTTCTGTGGTCCTATGAAGTCGCGTGCTCGAGATCCTTGTAGGTTCAAGATATTGTATTAAGGTTTTGCGAAATCATTTTCTTCTAGTTCCAGAAAGCCAAGATGGAGGAATCAGAGAAGACAGAACTGAGCAAGAAGCTTTGGAAAGAAGTGCGTAATTCCTTGGTGACATATTAGTTAACAAGGGAGGGGAGGGTGGGCAGGACATATTATGTTATGTTATGTTGTGAAAAACAGGGATCAAGAAAGCAGGATCGGTTACTAAATCAAGCAAACATGATTGGGAGTCTTGTTTATTTATTATTACCAGTTAACCAAGTGTGTATCGGACCTCAAGGCTATGGTACAGTTATGCAAAGCAAGGAAGAACGGTGACGACCCTAATATGTCATTATTACTGGGAATAAGAGGTAATCAGCTACAAAACAATCATTGTTAGACTTTTTCTTGTTGACAAAATACTTAACTTTACTTAAAGGGACACTTGGACGAAAAATCGTGCGAAATTTAATTGAGCTTAAACTTAGCTGGATTTATCTTCAAGGGTCTAATTATCACCGGTTAAAATTTTGTCTTGATATTCCAATGGAAGTATTATATTTTTTACATTTTCAACGAAGCCTGTGACGTCATTTACTCAACACTTAACACCGCTCCATACATTTCTTACTAATTTCAGACACTGTATTGACGAAAAGAGACGAAAGATAATTTCTAATCACAAGTACTGTACCTTATGTCTATCAAACGACCTTTGGGCTTCACAGAAATAACATTAATGAAGAAGTTATTTACAAAGAAATGTATGGAACGGTGTTTAGTGCCGTTGAGTAAATGTCACGGACTCCGTTAAAAAGTTTAAAAATATAATCATTCCCATAGGAATATCAAGAAAAAATTTTAACCAGTAATTACTAGACTCTTAAAGATTATTCAAGCGAAGCTTCAGCTGAATTAAATTTCGCACGATTTTGCATCCAAGTGCTCCTTTAAAAGTAATTGAAACTTTTACTCTGTGAACTAATACCGGAAATGACGTCAAATCAGAGTGGTGACGTCATAGTATATTGCGTCATAACGTAGTTCGTTGACGTCTCTTGAGTTTTTTACTAATAAATTTAGTTTTTTAAATCAGGTCCGTCCTTAGGTGGTGATGAATTTGAAGAATTACGAGACGATTTGTCAGGTTTGAAAAGCAAGCTTCATAAAATCCAAGAGATACAACAAGAGATTGATACATTAAGAACGTTTGTGTCCGACCAATACGCTGAGGATGTCGGGAATAATTGTATCGCGCAGTAGTTACGTGATGATCACGTGCGCATCACGTGTCGAAGAATGAAGACTTGGGAAATGATTGCAAGATCTGTTGAAGGAAATCATCGTCTCAGGTGGATGGGATTCCTGTGATTTTGGAAAAGAGGAAGCCTGAGATCCAGTTTTCCAGGAATTCTTGTTGAGAAGAAATAGTGCGAGATGCTCATTGGATGCGCAGATAAAATACAACAAGTTGGATTTACTAACCAAAAAGGTTTGGATAACCAAGTTTCGTTGACACGCAAGCTTTCTTTACAGAATAGTACTCTAGTTCCCAGATCCTGCGTTTCTTTTCGGCCGTGCCCTCCCAAAAAAACCTGGGTTTGAATGAATTTAATGAAAACAGGCACATTGGAATTTGAAAGACATTTTGATTCTTGAACTTTTCCTAAAGTATTTTGTTTCTGAATGGAAACACCCGACGCATGCTAATGTGACAGGCAGAAAAACACCGGCATACACACGCGTAAAGCAATAAGAATTGAAATGTCTCGGTAAACTAACTCAGTTAATCGTTTCTTCTCCCTAAATGAGAAGGCCCACGTGTCGTTTACGCTATGAATGATCACTCTATATCAATATGTTCTTGTCTCATCGTGGCAAATCTCAATTACACCACTGTGATATTCCTTATATTATTGACCCACGCGGGTGCACACTGTACCTTGATTAAAACACGACTTAATGACACCCCATCTGTATTATGACAAGTGATATATATTTGCCCAGTTTGGCTTTTGTGGGAAAAGTATTTAGGATTTATGGAGATCCTGAAAGGGCAACAAATTCTTCAAATTAGTCCTTCAAAAGGACGCCAATATATTTATTTCAATTTTGCCGGAGAATAGATTAAATACAGTTTTAGAAAAGTGTGAGAAATTAAGTTCGTGGTTTTGGTAGACGTGTACTCGAGTGGCACTTGGATATGATATCATCTAAGGTTATGAATTCTTATCAAAAACATTTAAAACAAGACTCGTCACAATGCTGGTGGAATGTTTTTGATAAAAATGCCTTACTTGGGATCGCGTCATCGCGAAAGCTACGCATGAAATTTTCGACTTTGAATACAGACTCGCTTTACTCTCCTAAATCCTTTTAGCGACCAGCTGCTTGAACTAAGGCTGGTCGGTTAACGCAGGTTTATTTTTCATGTATTTTCTCACCTTTGATTAACCACCATTAAGGGGGGGGGGGTCGGTTAACACAGGTTTATCTGTAATGTATTTTCTCACCTCTTATTTACCAGATGTAACTAACCACCTAAGGGTGGTCGAATAACGACGCGTTCAACTTAATGAAGCATTTTTTCTTCAAATTATGTTATAAAATACGAAAAACAATTCCAAAGAATTGAATGTATAGAACTATTTTGCTTGTGTATAAAATGTAAAGTATGAATTATAATATATTCAATTTGTAAAGAAAGAAGCTATTATACTAATATTAAGCGTTTTATCAATAAAGTTTCAGATTTACTCTGACAAATATTCAATTATTTTATTTTAAGTCATGATGCAGGAATTGGTGTGCACGCGCATATTCTTGGCAAACCATATGGCTTCCGCGCTGTGATTGGACCGTGCGCATGTTTGTGCCTTTCTATTGGTTAAGAGAGGAAACCATTTTAGAGTCACTATCAGTATCAGTTACAACAGTACATCATGGTTTAAAAGCGACTTCCGGGTCCAAAATGAAAAGCAGTTCTTTGAAGATTTTTCTTGCTTTGTTCTTCATAGTAGGAATTGTTGTACATAGGTC
>JAAAQI020136461.1:0-12720 GCA_011800005.2 Stichodactyla mertensii
GGGGGGGGGTGGGGGGGGGCAAGAAGTGTACAATTGATTTCCATTTTTTTTAGTTACCCCCCCCCCCCCCCCGACAAACCTTTCAGGATTTTTCGATCATAATGGCTGGCTGCCTTTAAAAGACACCCATTTTCTCACCATTCGAAACTCTCTCCTATAAATAAAGTATATTAATATTATCTAATCGCTTATAGTGTTGCAGGAAATACTGCAGACGACATCCCAATTTTCGTGTGCACCTTGGCGTTCCCAATGATGCCTTGCCCGCTGCACATCTTTGAACCTCGGTACAGGCTGATGGTCAGACAGTGTATAGAATCTGGCTCGAAGCAGTTCGGCATGTGTGCGTACGATGAAGAAACAGGGTGAGAATTTTGATCACTGTGGTCACTTTATATCGTCACTGCTCATTATCGTCGTCATCATCTGTCATGTATCATCGTGTACCATTATCACCGCATTAGCACCAATATTAACGTCATCATTATTGTCGTAACATCATCATCACCACCATGATGCTCAGGATCACCTTGTGCATCATCATCATCATCAATGTCATCATCATCAGATCGCCATATCACCACCATCACCATCACCAGTACCATCACCGTCACCATCAATTATATCACAACCACCGTCATCACCACTATCGTCAACATCAACGTCGTCATCGTGCCACACCATCAGCAGCATTACCAGAACCAACACTACCACCATCAACATCTTCGTCATCACTACCGCCACCATCACCGTTACCGTCGTCATCACCATCATCATCGTCCGCACGATCACTACAATATATCATCGTCTTTTTTTTCTTTTCTTTTCTTTTCTTTTCCACAAAAGAATTACAGTTGCTTGAGAATTTTACTGTTATCAGATTTTCAGAGTTTGGTACAATGCTTGAAATCAATGGTGTTCAGTTTCTTGCTGACGGACGGTCGTTAGTGGATACTGTAGGAGGGCGAAGATTTAAGGTAAAAACAGATATAATATATATTTTATTACACTCAATACAGTAGAGTTGTCATTGTGCAAATACTACTACTGTCTTTATGTATTTTTTATGTTCAACGTTACGATGAAGTTGCTACTTACAGCTGTTTTATAAGAATGTTTTCATGCCTTTTCAATTTAAATTCAATTGCAAATCTTTCATCGCATTTTCTTTTGAGAAGAAGTACTTGCTACTATGACTACTCGTAACCATTTGCTGTAGGGGCGTTGGATGCGCACGCGCGACGTTGCAAAGACAGATGTAAAGGGTATTCCTCCAATAAAACCAACCTGGACGCGTACAACACAGTTTGCGTGTGACCAGATTTATTTAATTATCAGTAATTGTATGTTCGGTACAATTTGACTAAGGATTCCAATGATTTTTCAGGTTCTAAGCAAAGGAATGCGTGATGGCTACAGCGTAGCTAAAGTAGAATGGATATCAGATGAACCTGCTGTAGCACAAGAAGAGGGTAGGGAGCACACCTCATTAGTTAGCGGCCCGTTTACACTAGTCGCGCGACTTGAGCAGCGATTTCAGTAGCTAATTTATCGCACCCCAAATCGCGCGTGTTTGCACTAAAGTTCGGGCATGTTCAATATTGGTTGCGACTTGTGCGCGATCTGTCGCCATAAAGTCGCGGCTCACGTCGCGCGACAAAACTGCAGATTCTTGGCACGAGCTTGGGACACTGCAGTCGATGTTTATCGATACCAGCGTCCTGACTTGTCTTCCAGAGACATGAATTAACGATGAGATATATTCTAGCTAATATTGGCCCGTTATTCTTCATTTATTTTTAGCCGAGCTCAAGAGTCTTGTCAGGGAAGTGTACAACGAAGCCAAACAATGGTTTGACAATTTACCGTTGCTGATGAGGGTGAGCAGCCAGAGTTCTTATCATTTGAGTCTCAGTTTTGTACTGAATAGACCTTTCCCGAATTCACTTGGATGATCACGAAACAATGGTTCCAAGTCGAGATTGAATTTCATTCTTTTTTTATCAAGGCCAACCTCGACTTGTTTCATGATCGACTTGTTTCATGCAAATTCGGGAAAGGTCTTCAACCATTCCCAAGAGGATCAAAAGGCGGCCATGTTGGTGGTGTAGACAAAAGGAGCTCATGAGAAATGTTTCAAAAACCACCAAAATGGCCGCGAAGACGTATGGGACCGTTTTTATGGTCATGTGGGGAGGGGGGGACTAGTGGATTGTCATTGATAAATTGTATGACGTATATTTCTGATATTTCTGTTAATTTTTTAATTGACCTCTTTCACGGCCTTTTTTCGGGAGTAGCAACCCCATTTAAGCCATATTTTTTTAGGCGACCCCCTAAATTTAACCACCCCACCCCCCTCCGTACCCATAAAAATGAACATGCAAACTAACACTTCGTGGTTGTTGAATCTTCAGAGACGGATAGCGAATTCAGTGAATGATATGCCATCATGGCAAGAAGATGCGGACAAGCTTCCTCATGGTCCTGAATGGCTGTGGTGGTTCATAGCAGTCTGTCCACTAGACCCTAAAACACAAGCCAGAATGCTTGGCTCGAAGTCACTGAAAGACCGCCTTGTAATTGTGAGAAGAATTCTGACTGCTATTGCATAAGCGCATAGGCCCTTCAGCGGTACGAGGCATATTCCGGCTCAAAAACAACAAATAGTTTTAAGTCGAAGACCATCCTCCTTTTTTATTGATGGGATGGGGGGAGGGGGAGGAGGGGGCAGTGGTTTCGAAGGGTCGAAGGAAGCACAAAAGAAATAATTGGGTACTAGGGGAGGTCAATATTTAAGCGATATAAAATGCACGCGCACGTCTCTGTACTGTGATCATATAAACACACTGGGAAATGTAGAGCACGAAAAAAGCGAGCTTAGGGACGCGAGGCGTAGATGAGTGTTTCTATTGCTTTTCGAATCTTCTACATCTCCTAGAGTGTTTATATCACAGTACAGAGATATAAGCGATCGTTTTCTATTATATTCCTTTTATCAAATATTTTTCGCTGATTTAGCGTGAGAGTCTCTACAGTAGCCAGCCAATCAGAGAGTGCGTTATATATCGAATATTTTATAAATTCTTATATAAATAAAAGGGACAAAGAGGGGAACTATTTTGCAAATTAAAGAGGAAGAGTCAGGGTTTCTATTTCTATTGCCTTGGAATTCCCCCAATTCCCCGATAAAGGAAAACAGGATGCTGTAAGTATTGTAAATATTAATGAGCGACTTCATATGTCAGGGGCGTAGTACGTAATCGGTTAAATAGACCCATTGCATAATGACGTTTCATACCTCTAATACCACAATCCCTTTCGGTAGTTTCTTTTGTTTTCTTAATTATAACTATTGTCTTCGAATTCTCACGGGAGTTTTAACATTTGAATATCAAAGAAAGTTCGAAAAGGATTGTGGTAATAGAGGTATGAAACGTCATCATGCTTGAGGTCTATTAGATCGTTAACACCCTCGTACGTACCCATCGGAAGTAACGTCGTCGCAGGGTAAAATAATAATTGACAATGTTGGTTTATTGGACACGCACAAAACTCAGTCAGTGGTGCTCTTTATTTCTAATCTATACTAAGCGTGATATCTTTTTTTAACGTTATGTAATATATACAGTAGGGGTGGCCATTCTGTATCTGAAATCAGATACAGAATGGCCACTCGTACTGTATGTATTACTTATATGTCTAGATTAACTCGATCATGTTTGACTAAAATATTGAACATACATGTGAGAAAATCAGCTTTAAAGTTCATGCAAATCAGGACGAATCTGTATCAAAGTTAAAAACTCCTTCACGCTTATGGTTTTCTATTGTCTTGGCCTCATTAATAATTCATGAGTATTATATAACAGACTTGGTACCCGAGACAAGGTGACTTTTGGAAACTTTTGTCCACGTGCATGATATGCCCTATGAAGAGCCCTGGGCCCAGTTGTTCAAAGCCTGATCAGTTCTAATCCTGGGTTAACTCTATAGGTTTTATTAAGAGTTAACCCAGTATTAGCACTAATCGGGCTTTGAACAACCGGGCCCTGGACGACTAATTGGCCTATTTCATTATGACGTCACGGCTTGTTTATGAGGGGGGCAGAATCGTCCAGAACAATAGAAATTCGTTCTGCTAAGAAAAGTTTACTCTCTATTGTCTGGTTTCCAAATATAAGATGTACTAATGTGTAATACACAATATTTATTGTATTTGGTGGCTGTTACCGCTTTTCTACGGTCCACAAAACGCATTTAATATCGATTTTCTTTGTGTTGTTACTGTTTTGTCCCCCTCTCACGACCGTGATCCTTAGCGTTTAAACAATAGATTGTTTTGATGTGACGTCATAGTGAAATAGGTCAATTCAACCGAGGCCACCCTAAAGTTTATCAGCCAACCACAGACCGAGTCTTAAAACAAAATACTCAGATAGTACAAATAAAATTGTCCAATCAGGTTTATGTACTTTAAGACGAACCAATCAAAGCAACACACGTCACGATAAAATGGTACAGCACGTTGGCACGTCAGGTTTTCGCAGTCCTACGAAATCTACACTTCTCGTCTACTACATTTCAAATATATTAAGAATGTTTCCTTTAAATGTGATTTTACGTATTTATTCATGCCGAAGGTTCCTTCTGAAAGGCTTTACAAATAAATATCAATACTAGATTAAGTAATGCAGTGTATGAGCTGTTCATGTATTCTTTTAGAAAAACAGAAGAGGAGAAAAAAGAATTCGCCTTATCGAAATTGAAGAAAGACTGGGCACAAACTGTCTCGTCCCCAAAATCGATCCCAGAATCCAATGCAAGATGGCGGTACGTTTTAATCTTGTCCTCAAATTCAGCCCCATAATTCTGTGCGGCACGAGCTTGTTTCAAGTCCACTGAATTTCAGAAAGGCGAATCACCCGAGTTAGGTAAAAATGTTTCATTCTCGTTCCCAGAGGTTCTGGGCAAGAACCGGTATTGGTGGCTTTTCATAGTCGCATTATCCAATCAGAAACCGTAGCAGTTTGATTCAACCAGATCCATTTGTTTATTGGCGGGGATCAAAAAGAACGCGGGAGTCGGGTGGGGTGGGGGGGGGAGTCGTGCACCGTTTATATTTGGGAATCGAGCACCAAAGTAAAGAATAATAAAGCCACAATTGATTGAAAATTGCTCATCTCTGGGGGGCTGCGCACCCCCCTGGATCCGCCCTTGACACGGGCTCTGGGAAGGAGGTTCTTGAATATTCAGGAAGAGTCCAGGGAGAGTCGTGACTTCTCCTTCGCTGGAAACTCAAAACATTGCAGGGAAATTTCGTTATATATTTATAGGGCTTGTTGATTAAAAAAAAATATCAGATAATAGCTTCCGGTCTGGGGTCTTTCCCAACTCGGTTCATTTCCTTTGCTAGACAAATTAAAAATCAGAATTCTTGAATCTGATTGGTTGGCCCTTCGCAGTTTACCAAGGAAAATGACCTAGAGAGGAGGACGGTAGTTTTCCAACAGCAAATACGATGTTTCATTAAAAAGTTATCTTCTAAAACTGTGGTAAGCAGTCCAACAACGCATCTCGTATCCGAATTCTTAACAGTTCATTTCCATGTGTGATGATGTGGGTACTGCCTCGATCTAACTGAATCATGGCATCATCTTCTGGCTGGAAGAAACAGAAAACCGAAAAATTTCAAAACCCAATGAAACCACTACCACTACTACTATTACCACTACTGCTGCTGCTGCTGCTGCTGCTACTGCTACTGCTACCACTACTACCACTAACCACTACTACCACTAACCACCCACCACCCACCACCACAATATGATCATCGATAGTGCGATAAAATTGACTATGACAAAACTAAGACCACGTCCAGTAAAATGAGCATAGGTCAACATACCAAGTGAAGGGTGTGTCCTCCTGAACTGGACTCCATATTAACATTATGAATGCCTCTCTGTAATGAAAATCAAAATTGTACCGAATAACTCGCTTATTTTTTCTAGACTTGTTGCGCATGGTTTCGAGGATAACGCTGATAAAGTATTGATTTTGGAGAAGGGACGAAAAACCGAGTACCCAGACAATAAAAACTCTTTCAAACAACTCTACCACTGCGGCAGCGCATTACAGTATCTCACGCCACCCGTGCTTCTATTATGCGCTGCGCAACATGAAACAACTTTCGTGAGCGTATGCACGGAATTCCAGAAGAATTATGATGCCTCTCTCGTGTGAGGGGCAATAAGCCTAAGACCGTCGTAGTAGTTTTCATGTGTGGAGAAGATAAGGAAAAAGGTAATGCCCATTATAATATGACCAGTACTGCATTGCTCATTGGCGCGCGCGCTCCTATGAAAACCATTGGCAAAAAAGAAAAAAAAAAACGTGATGGGGGCCGTACGCGATGGCGTAAGCTGGTCCGTATAATTACAGCCCCGCTCGCGCGTGCTTGACTTGAGCCAAGTTGCTTACGTGCGTCCAAACTTAGACATGAAAAGGCCAGAAAAGGGTCATATGATAAAATGCTTATTTGTTTTCCCGTCCGGTGCGACATAACTAAGTCAATACGTACATATTATATGTATATGGGAATGCGCTGAATAACTTACCTTGGCTAAAGATTGAATAAAGTCTTCGACTGAAACAGTCCCCCAGAGATGCCTTGATGGCTGTTTGTTGTTGATATCACTTTTCTGACTGCATAAAAAAATGATTGAAAAAATATCCACACTCGTCTTAAACTGTCATTCGAGCAAAGCATGTAGAACCATTTCGCTAAGTGTGCAAAATTACGCTCATAGATTTGCAAAGCATGTAGCACATGGCACATACATACTGGTAACTTACTCTTTGTTTTTTTCTTGTTCGTCGTTTTCAAAGGAAAGTGGCTCAAGCGTGTACTTGTTGTCCTTGGTTACCAAAGTACCCGTTACCGTGGCAACGGCCACCCCTGGTCTGACTTCCCGAGGAACAAGGAAATTTGAAAGCTGAAGAAAGAAAAGACATTGGATTCAGTGTTAAGTAATTTGTCAGCGAAGCGAATAAATATGTTTGCTAGCCGTTCACTGGTTTCTTATTCTTGACTTTGAGGGGCACTTTGCAGAAATACAATAGCTTGTTATCCTTCACTGCACATGAAAATTATTGTGTTCATGCAAAGTACCTCTCAAATTTGATGCAAATGAGCCAAAACGAAATGCTTTATGGGTCTTAAGAAAGCAGTGAATAAGCTACCTTTGATTACTTTCTAATTTTCGAATAATTTAGATATTAAATTTAATACATTTGAACAAAGCAAAATACTCAATAAGGAGTCCCCTACATTTTTTTTCTCTACGTCTTCAATTATTTGAATGAGCATTACTCTAGAGCTTTACAAATTACAGCTTTTGGATTCCCTGTGGCACGCGGCTCAAGTAGACTGGTAACCCATGAAACAGCTTTAACTGCTGTGCAAAGAGAAAGACAGGAGAACAGGTGATGGTACACCTGTGGCATAACACAGCCACCACACATGAACACATACTGTCTATCCTGTTTAGTCAATATTACATTCTAATGTCAAGATTACAAAAACGGGACACTGAACCTGTGTAAATCTTGCACCGCGGTAAAATCCTGAGTGCATGCGCCGTTTCTAGTGCCAACAGCCCATGGTTTTTCCAACGATCGCCTCACTATAACTATGGGTTCACAAACTGAGAAGGATTATGAGCTGATTTGAAACTTTGGATAAAGCCAACTCCAGGAGTTGTCTTTGAACTTTTGTGAGAGCGAGATTTGCTTCAATAAAGTAAATGGACTGACTTAGAGTTTTAAATTATCTTCCTCGTAAAGATGGGTAGCTAATGACTGTAGAGATGTATCACAGACATTCAAGCCGTCAGAAATGATATAAAAATAGCCATACAAATAGAAAATTAATAAATAGAACGTATATCATTATCAAACTACATTGAACTTTTTCATAATGGCGGCAGTCATTAACGTAATGTTTTAAATTTTAATGTTTCACAAAAATTTGCCCTTTCATTCGAGAGACGGTGTTTATCCAAGGAAAATTTTTAAGGACTTACAACTGAGCATCTTAAGTTGTGAGAAAACATGAAAACGAGGCCACCAAGGTCTAATCCATACAAAGTTCAATTTTGATCCACAACATCTTTTTGAATCTTGATGCTATGCCATTCAAACTTTCCAAAGTTACTAATTTTCAAGATTGATAACGCTTTCGTTTCATCAGCCTTATATGCTATGAATCCAAATACGGCCTACACACATTTATTGATTTTCAAACGTTCTTTCAGATGGAAAAAAGTGATTTTAATGAAGAAGATATTTATTTACCAACATTGGAAATCTGCTATTCTGAAAAAGGTCTCACTCTATAAGCGAGAGGAGATAGGTCATTGCAAGACCTGGTAGTCTGCATAAATATAACAGTTTTCTGTGATTAGGTTTATAGTAGAACATTCACTGCTGTTCGCAGCCAAAAGAAGCTATTTTCAGCAATTCTAGTTCTTGTTACTTGCGTCATTTGTTCATAAGATGGATTTGGAATTTCCTATTTTCTATCTCCCTGTCGACGAAGACCTTTTTTAAAAGAAAAAAACGTGTCTGTCTGCGAGAAGAAAATACAACTATAATACAAAGAAAAAGGTGAAAAAGGAAAATTTTGATATCGTAAGGAAATATTTGGATTAGATATTCTATTTATTTAACTTCAAAAACACAGAGAAAAAATTATTACAAATGTTAAAAAAAAATTGAAATTCTGGAGAGTGAAGAAGAATACGAGTTTAGTGTTGCCTGGAAGGAATAGGGGATTCTACTCTTCAAATAGTTTTTTGGACCATCTGGAAATACATGGAAGCTTTCAGAGACAACGACCATATAATTCCCTTTCTCGACAAGTTGTTAGTTTGTGTACATTCTAGACAAAGCCAGCCGTTGAACTGCTGTTCTTGGAAAGTCAATACCAGACAGCTGGGGAAGACAAAAACCACCCAGAAAACACAACTGTCAACATCTGTCCTTGAAGTTTATCTTGGAACAACTGTTGTCAGCAGCTAATGCAAAGTCGAAGGACTACGAAGAGAAATATTGAAACTTTCTTGGGATATATTGGTGGGAGTATGTGTACTCAGGTGAAGGTGACGGCCGTCTACCATAAATACTGCGTAAATCTCGAACACCAGCAGAGTGCAGTTTCTTCGGTTCGAGACTAATCATGCGACTCTTAGTTGTATTGCTCTTGGCTGTTATCTCGTACGCAACGGGCAGCTATGTCCGGGTTTGCTACCACACCAACTGGTCCCAGTACCGACCAGGAGCTGGGAGATTTTTTCCCGAAAACATCGACCCATTCCTTTGCACCCATCTGGTGTACTCCTTTGCCAAGATTGCACAAGACAACACATTGGCCATGTTCGAATGGAACGATGATAAACTCTACCCAAGATTCAATAATCTGAAGAAGAAAAACCCAGCCCTCAAGACGCTGTTGGCTGTCGGCGGTTGGAACCACGAGAATTACAACAGTCCCTTTTCGAGAATGGTGAAGACGGCAGCTTCTAGGAAAGTGTTCATTGACTCATCCATCAAGATGCTTCGAACATGGGGATTTGATGGCTTTGATCTAGACTGGGAGTACCCTGGTGTCCGTGGTGGATCTCCTCCAGGGGACAAACAAAAGTTCACCATCCTTTGTCAGGAATTAATGGATGCTTTCAAAAGGGAGGCTGCAGAAACCAACAGACCAAGACTCCTGCTCACCGCTGCTGTAGCAGCAGGTAAAGCCACCATTGACAAGGCCTACGAGATCCCAAAGATTGCGCAGATTCTTGACTTGATCAATTTGATGGCGTACGACTTGCGTGGAAAATGGGAATCCAATACCGGTCACCATACAGCAATGAAAGGACCCCCTGGCGAACAGTTGACCGTTGAGTTTGCTACGCAGTATTGGATCGACAAGGGCGCACCAGCCAGTAAGATTGCTCTTGGTCTAGGTACCTATGGACGTGCATTCAAGTTGGTTGATCGCAACAACAATGGTCTGGGAGCTCCTGCGAGAGGAAACCCAACCAAGGGACAGTACACTCGTGAATCTGGTTTCTTGTCTTACTACGAGATCTGCAAGATGAACCTGAAGATGACCTCAACGGAGCAGAGTGCAGTCAAGGCCCCATACGGTTATACTGGCGATATCTGGGTAGGATACGACGACCCAAGTAGCTTGAAGTTGAAGGTGGATCAGATCATCAAGGCCAAGGGTTTGGCTGGTGCCATGTTCTGGGCCATTCCTTTGGATGACTTCAGCGGAAATTTCTGTGGTCAAGGCCCATACCCATTGATGAACGCCGTCAAGAGTTACCTCGGTGGTGGAGGACCCTCTCCTCCTACTAGTGGACCCAACCCCCCAACTGATGGGCCCACGCAACCCCCAGTTACTCAACCACCTGTTACCCAACCACCACCTCCCAGCGGTCCCTGCAAGGCCATACCACCATACGATACCCAGCCAGGTATGAATGAATGGTGTAACAGCATGTGTAAGCTTGGTAATTGCCCAGCAACTCACTGTGTATGCAAGTAACTTGCTTACGAGCTAAATGGACCAGTGATGAAATGAACCTGATGATCTAGGAGTACCAATCAGTACTCTTACTTTTTCCTTGAAGATCCAAGCGGATTAAAAACAAATTGTCATCACCTTTCAGACGTCAATAAAAGCTGATTTATATGACAAGCAAGTGAATTACAGTTAAAAAAAGCAAATCCATATTTTTCTTTGACTAATGTAAGAGTGCAAGGGCGAATGGAACTTCTTTTTATTTTTCCTATTTTCTATAATCATTCTAAATCATTCTAAAGTAAGAAGCTAAGTAAGGGGACCCGAAATCTTCTTTTCGGGAAGGGGGGGGGGGGGGTGAGTTTAACATACCAAGAGGGGGCTGGGGAGGAGGGAAGAGGATTAGGGCAGGCCTCCTCCCCAGCCCCCTCTCGGGCCTCTGATACCCAGGGTAGTCGAAGTGACACCGCCGCTCAGAATTTTCTTACTGCACCTTGTTATCAAGAACTACTTTTTCATATTCTCTTGACACCGGTAAAGTTAAGACATCAAGATGGTTGATGGTTGATACTTGACATTCCTAGTAAAATCAAAATCATCAACATCAGGCAAACGTCCTACAAAACAATTACAGTGCGACTTCTATAACGTGAATTTAAAAGAAATCGCCGGTATTTTACACGCGCGATTTTGCATCGCAGCAAAAATCGCAGTACTTATCGCAGAAAAAACCGCCCATGTAAACGAACTTTCACACAGATGTTCAATGCTGGTGTAGCGGTGATAATGATGAACATACCATATCCTGTATTGTTAAATCTGTTCTGTGTGGCAACAGAGGTGGGGTTCGAGTATACACTTCTGGAATGACAATATGTCCTGGCTGAAAAGGTAGACCAACAGTTTCTGAGAATTTCTACTCAATTGTTTGCCAAAAACTCAATATCTTTAAGAATGAACGTAGTAATTTGAAATTTGCTTCACCTTTAATTCCCTTAAGAGTTTATTCGCTTGTCCAAAATTGAGTCTTGGATCGATTGGACAATAACACGCCTGTAACATTTGTAAAAGAGAATTAAGGTCTTGTCTATGTCACACTAAACTAATTCGGATGAATTTAAAAAGGCATTTTGCGACGAAAACGAAAAGTTTTCCGTCCACACTTAACCAAATGAATTTTCTTTGCTGAAAATGTTAGCCCAAGTTTTCTAATTTATCTGTGCAGAATGGACACGGTCGAGCATGCCCAGACAGATATCATATGACCGATTTGACAAAGCGTTTGAAAACTTACTTTCATTGCTAGAGGCTGGAAAGGTGCAAGCGCTTCTAGATATGAAAAATCTGATTCTGAAAACAAAAGGTAAACATTAGGTAAAAAAAAAAAAGCGAAAAAAACTCGGAGAAGAGAAAAGAATTAAAGACAAAAGACGAGAGAAAAGAGAAGAGAAGAAAAGATGGGAGACGTAAAGGGAAGGGAATGAAAGAGAGGTGAAGGAAAAGGACAAAAACCGAGGAAAGGAAAAGAGAAGAAGAAAAAACAATAAAAGTAATATTGACATATACCGGTGAAAATAACAGTATTGGCTCCTGATTTGCCCCACATCTCCATGAAGTGAACAGCATCTCCAAACCTCAGAGATGGATGACTAGTGAATACTATACAAGGCGTCTTAAAGGAGCTGCTAAACCCATCTGTAAAATAATATGGGAATGGTTAATGAGATAGGAAATGCAATGGGACCAGGTTGATTGTCCTATTTCTATTTTTCCTTTCCACAAAGTCTAAAGTTTTCTAGGTGTCAAACATCTTGTTCACAATTTTCCTAGTGTTGTGAAAAAGATAATTTTACCCCTAGAAAGGGAGATGGTTTTCAAATTGACTTACCATGTAAATTAGGAAAGTGTTTTAACCTTCCTATCTTGACAAGCTGTTGAAGAGATTAAAATTAATGCTCTGTCACAATGATATCATTAAGAGGTGTGTTAAGGATTTCCCATGATTGGACATTGGACATTGTGGGGGGGAGGGGGGTCATTTCCTCTCCCCCCCCCCCCCCCCCCCCCCCACCCGCGGGGCAGCCCACCCCCCCCCCCGCCCAGCCCCCCGCGCGAGTCCCCGCCCCACACCCAACTAT
>JAAAQI020136472.1:0-12719 GCA_011800005.2 Stichodactyla mertensii
CTTGTTTTGGCTGCCAGCAGCACTGAATGTCTCAATATTAACCTAATGACAGAATATTGTTCTATTTACGCAGACCCGGATCTTGGAATGACCTATCTCCTATCGCCTATGTTGCCTGATTAACACAACCTTTTTTGAAATAGGTGTATTGTTTGTATTTTACGCACGTTTCGCGCCGACTGGAAATGAACCCATTCTCTCTCTTCAAACAATTAATGAATGGATGGATGGATGAATGGATGGATGGATAGATGGATTTTAAATGGGCACGCGGAGGTATGAATTTTATCTTCTCCGTTTCAACACTCGAAGATACCATTCATATCTCCAGGCGCCCATGTAATATTCTGTTTAATATATAAGTATCGACGAAACAACCTTCAATTGCTCTCAACTAGCTTTTTATTCACCTGTAAAATGTATAAACCAAGGCGGTGTTATTTTCACGTGTGAAAAATAACATGTTGTGACATGTGAAGATATGAATTTTTCGAAGAGGACAAATACAGGTATTCCATCGATGATTATATATTAGATTTAGATTATATCCGCTTCTCTGTCCTATTCATTGGCAAAGCAAATTTTGGATAAAGTGATTTCAGATCTATTGTGTTGAGCCATTTCCTCGAAATAAGAGAACCAAATTAAGACTGAAAACTCTGAAGCTTCATCCACCGCGTTTCTAAGGACCTTTTTGTCCATTTGCGTTGGCACTCTAGCAATATATATTTTTTTGTAACTATGGAAACAGTTCTCTTTTGTATATGCATACTATATAAACCATAAGATTACAGATAGAAATTAAGACTATTCGCTCTAGGAACAAATTGACATAACAAATCTGCCACAAGATTCCTTATCTGCTCGCAAGTCAGTTTCATTGACACCGGTAAGAAAATCAAACATATTTCGCTTTAATATATTTACAAGTGCATCAATGTCCAAGTAAATTACTGGAACGTTACGATATTAAAAAGTTTACTTACATCGGAAGCGCTAGCTGGTCAAGTTAATAGTCTCACTGAATATCACAAATACTCATCAGTAATTAAAATGATTTTACTTCATCATAAATTTACTTTACTTAAATATACTAGAATTAAAATATAGCTTAGACGGTATAGGTTGCTATAGATTTGCGTTTATTTGTCAAAAACAGATTTTTCGGTAATTTTATTCTCTCGCGATAGTGATCAATAGCGTTATTCTTTACCTACAAGAACAGTACTGACACGAACCAACAGTGCCTTATATTGATTAACCATATAATCGCTATCATTCTTATGAAAGGATTAGAAATTCAATTTAAATTTTTACATTTGTTTTTACGTTTCTAGACATGGTATTCGGTGAAAACCCATGCTCTAAGACATGGGCACCAACTGCTGTTTCTTACACAAACATGTCAGTTTCCTTGATATTCATGCTGATAACGATACCAGGAAATCTGATCGTCGTCTTGGTAGTTCTAATCGATCCACACAAGGAATTCAGGAAGCCGTTCACACTTCTAATCCTGAACCTTGCCGTAACCGATCTGATCGTAGGAGGGATCGCCGAACCCTTGTCAGTGATGATCCATTACCGCGAGGCCAAGAAGATGAGCATCCCGATGACATGGCTAAGCCAGACGTCCTACTTCCTTTGCTGTACCGCCTCCCTCCTCAGCCTTGCTGTCCTCACTGTAGATAGGTACATAGCTATCACTTCGCCAGTGTGGTATAGAGTTAACATAAGCTTTTTGAGGGTTGCTCTTGCATCTGTGGCAATATGGATATTGTCTGTTTGCTTTACATCGATTTTCCTTTTCATGGATTTTGTTACCTATGCCTTTATTTTTGGCAACATTGTTATCTTTTGCGCGGTATTCATCGTGATCTTTGCCTACGCGAGGATTTTCCGCGCACTTAAGAACCAAACAGAAAACTCCTCACAACTTGCTGCCGGCGCTAGTGAAGCATCCAAAGCGCATGCACGAGCTGAAAACGTTGAAAATAAGCTAACGCGAACGTACATGTTAATGGTTATTGCGTTTTTGTTCAGCTACTTGCCATCAAGCATCATGATCTACTTGATGAACCTCTGCTCAACTTGTAGCTGTGAGCTCATTCACTGGTTCAGAGATTTCCAGTTTATTTTCGTGGTTTTCAACTCGCTCGTTAACCCCTTTCTCTATGCTATTCGCTTGCAAAGCTTTCGCAAAGCCTTTAAGACCATCCTTAAGAGGCTACCATGTTGCGGTGGAAACATAGTTGAACCGCAGATTGTAGGCCGGGGGATCTCGAATCAAAGGTCTCCCCACTTACACAAAGGTGCCAATTATTCTAGAAGAGAGGGTGTTGATAATTAAGACCGGGGCAAGAGCCTTTCAAACTAATATTTGTAAATAGTCTTGTAGTTTATTGCGCTAAACGTTGCTTTACTCTGTGTTACTCCCATTCTCAATAGCTAGAGATCAGTGAATATGCAAAACATATAAATCCAAAAAGCATTACCAGTTAGAGGAGCGTAAAATCACAGCCTTTTAAATCGAAATTAATACAGTTAATAACCACTGCCTGTTGTCGGTTGTGAACCAAAGCGGACATAAAATATCGAGAATAATTATTCAGAAGTATATATTTGTGTTGCAAATCGTTAAATAAATCAACAAAGAGCTTGAAAATGTAAAATTGTACTAGTTTTCTATATATATATCCCTGTTTTCAGACGCTTTATTTATCTGGATTTCCTTCATTACGGCTTTATGTATCTTTCCTTCCTTCTTTCTATTCATCATTAGTAAATTAAGCACCCTCGTTACGGCAAACGCGATTGACAAAACAGAATGGAAAAAAATTTCCAAGTATAAGAGAAATATAAAAACACTGTCTTTTGAAGGAAAAGGTTTTCTTGGCGAAAGGAATATGGCGGAGACATGATGAAAATGATGAGTTTGCCGTTTGCGGGAAGAAAAAAGGTGATGCTTGACCTCTCTCTAAGGTCCTGTTTATATGGAAGCGGGCTGGGTAAGCGAGCCAGTCCGCCTTCCTTGACAAACGCAATGAAGTTTTTACAAAGAATGTAGGCTGAACCAAGATCTCGGCAACCTCCATATAAACAGAGCCTTAATTCTTTCCGTTTCCTTTCAAGGTACGGCACCGCACGTTTCGGCACCGCACGTTTCGGCACCGCTCGTGCCGCGAGCTTTTCATAGCGACATGAAATCTGTTAGGGTACCACAAATACATTCAATATGAAATAGTTTTTTTTTTCGCTTCCTTGCTCGAAAAATTTTGAGTGAAAATTACTGAATTGATTGTGTTTTTTTAATTGTTGAAGCTCAATAGTTTGGAACCATAATGATTTAGTTTTTTGTATAACTTGTTAATAGATAGGAAATTGATTGGTATAGCTATCTTTTATGGCGCATATATCACGAGCGAATGTTACTTATAATTCGCTGAAGCATCTGGCTGCTTTGTCATCCTTGTGTGAATGATCAGTGGAATCCATGCTTGAATGCTATATATAGCCCTATTGGTAAGGGGACGGGACTCAGATATTGGTTTCGATATGCATGCATCAACTGAGACCTGAAAACCTTGATCACATGACAAGAATGTGTAGGACATGCATATTATCCTGCTTAAATGCCATCGGAAATCTTTTTACGATGTATGTGAGTTCAAGATGGGTATGACAGTCAAAATGGCTCGAGCGTACATCCTGTGCTGCCTTGCTGCCCTACCAAAAACTAAGGTTATGGTCATGGCCATATATGGGATTCCCGCCCCCCCCCCCTCCCCCCCCCTTCAAACACACCCCACAACCTCCAGTTCGGCGAGTTACTAGAAGGATTCTAGTCCCAGATCTCACGTGTCATGAAAGTTTGAATCACGTTTTAGATGTGATGTCCAGATGTTCTTATTGGCGTGGAAAGAACAGGATATGAGATATTAACACATGCGTAGAGCTTTTGCAAGTGTGACGTCATGAACTTTCGGAGCCACAATAAAAAGCAGTTCTGTACGAAAACGTTTTTCACTTGACATGCTCGAGGAGAATTGATGTAAAGTTTAAAGAGCGAGGGTGGATAGAAGAAGAAGAAAGAGATAGTAAAAAATAAAAATGCAATGAAAGACAAGACAAGACAAGAGACAGACAGACAGAATTTATTTAAAGATGGTAAAAACTGCTAAACTAGCTATAGTACTGGCACTCAACATGACTCAAAAATAAAGTAACGATAACATAAAAACGAATAGACTAGGAGAAAACACTCTTTCTCATTTTTGATCACACCTCCCTGATTTAATCTAAATTTCTTTGCAAACATTCAAAACTAATAATTTCCTTATTCACCACTGAAGTCTCGAATCCCCGAACGGTTCGGTAACCCGAAACCTTTGTTGTCAGCGTTAAGTAAGCTGTTTTTTTTGATTGTCAATAATTTTGTTGTCACATAATGACACTAAAAGACAAACTTATTTGTCAATCATTAGATTCTCTTCCTGAGTTTTGACAACATGCTAGATTATATCTTACTTAAAAGAATTATTGGAGATAACGTTTGAAAATGTTTCCATTTAAATGAAGACGGTGCTTCTTTGTTTTCAAACAAGATGACGCCTCTAATGCTGGGTATTTTTTGCAAATTTTTTGTTTTTGCTTTTAGGTAAAGTGTTTGCTTAAGGGGATCAAGATTTTAAAGTTTTAAATAATGGGGAAGAATTGTATTTTTTTCCGTCAAGTGTTCTAAATCTTGACATTTGTCTTTCGTTTTAGCGATAAAGTACTTCGTGTCGTACCTTCAACGATCTCAGAACTCCAGTACATGAAGACATTAAAAGACGTCTCTAAAGAGGTACGAGAGAATAATCAGAGGTATACTAATGTGATATCTGATACTAATAAAAATTCTAAAACAAGCGAAAAACGAATTCAAAAGGAACAATATAAATTACAAAAAGAAGAATTTTCTTAGTCTTAATCAGGAATTTCTTCCTCCTAAATGAACGGCCATTGTGTTATCGTTCTTGTCATATAGAGCTACCTTAACTGTGACTTAATTCGTATGAAAAAGCGACTTCCGGGTTCAAAATTGAAAGCAGTTCTGTGAAGATTTTTCTTCGTTTTCCTTTATAAAAGGAATGGTTATACAGAGTTCTGTTTGTTGAAGGTGTAGGAGGAACTGTGGATAAACGTTTTGGCTTTATTTTAGCGGATTTTGTGAGAAAATGGCCCCGGAATTCGTCACAACTTAAAAGCTAGATCTATTGTTTTCGATGTCTTTTCCAATACTACACTACAATTCATTTTCCGACTAGAAAAATCTTCGCAAATATCTTTTTTTCTGCTGTAAGGTTATTGTTTTTCTATCCTATTATCTCCTCCTTCGCTTTTCCTTCGCTTTTCTTTATAAAAAAGATGTTTCTCGTAATGCTAAGCAGCTGTAGCTGATAAGAATAATCACAAAATATAGTTTCTTTCTTTTGCCATACTCTCACACCGTTTTTATAACTATAAAACAAGTCAAAATTTGATGTTATCAGATAAGTGAAATGAGAATGTTTCAATAGTGATAAAGAGTCCCCACTGTGTGAATGTAACCCCAGTATAGTCGTTTACACTTCTAAATCATGATTTATCTATTCTACACAGGGACCGTGGAGCAAGGTGAAAAGTGGGAGGGCTGACAATTGAAAATAATTTTTTCATATTGAAAATCGAAAAAAGGAATAAAATCATAGTATTTGATTTGTTTCTCCCCCTCCGCGGTCCCTGTTACACCGCAAAAGTTTAAACTGTTTTACAGCTCAGAACGTTTGAGAACCGTCATTTAAGAGTTAAAGAGTAATTTCAGTCCTTTAAAAGCCCGAGGTTTGATTCGTTCGGTTCAATTATAATGCACTGGATATCAATAAAACATCTTCTTGAACGTGATGCATCTTCTTGAACGTGATGCATCTTCTTGAACGTGATGCATCTTCTTGAACGTGATGCATCTTTTTGAACGTGATGCATCTTCTTGAACGTGATGCAGCTTCTTGAATGTGATGCATCTTCTTGAACGTGATGCATCTTCTTGAACGTGAAGTTTTGAAAAGTTTGAATTTTAATGCCAAATTGGATATTTTTTATTTGGTGATATGTGACCATAAGATATGATAAGGCATAGGATATTATATATATTAGCCAATTCATATATCCACTCACGCAATAGGTCCACCAATCACGATCTTACAGTTTTCGGTCAATGGAATACTGCAGTTCCGATAAACCTCTTGATTTCAGGGAGATTCTCAGCTTTTATTCAGTGCCGAACGGATTTTTTAAATGTATTCTTAGATGCGTAACATCCATCCAAACCATATATAAGTTTAGTAATCAAAACTTTTATATGGATGCCATAATGTAATGTTTTGGCTTGTCGGACGTGTAATTGTTACAGTAACTATTGGGACAGTAGAACTATCGTATGAATGAAAGTCTCTCTCATTGAGCTCCTAGGTTCAGAGAAAACTCGTCCCTTACTTTCTTTTTCTATTTTGAGAGGCAACTGAAGTAAACGAGAGAGACGCTATCATCTACTTCGAGGCAACTTTTAGTTGCAAGCCGTGTGCAACAACAACATGCCATTTGTGAGAAACATTTTACAAATTGCTCCGTCAATTACAATAATTTTTTGTTGGTAAAGGCTTTACCAAAACTAGAAGAGCTGCTTTTCTTCTCGTGCAACTAAAACTTGTGTCGCGACTTTCAGCGTGTTAAAGAACCTTCAAATTAAGGGTGACTAACTTAAATGAATTAATGGCCCCAAAACGGCTAAATATACATTGGGACAATTACTGAAGTCGAAATAAAGTTGATAGAAGAACAGCTAGGTTCTTCAAGCTAATATTTGAAATATGCACTATCTTCCGACGTTTGAGTCAAAGAATTTGAAACTGATAGGAAATAAGTAGAAATAAATAAAGTAACATTTTCTAAAGGCTTCCGTGAATTAAGTTTGCATTTCTACCATCTGTATTGTGTAAAATGGTTACAAATGATATGACTGCAAACTTAATTCTTTTATTCATCAAGCCAACCTCGACTTGAAACCATTGTTTCGTGATCAGCCAAGTGAATTTGAGACACGTCTATTGACTGATCGTTTGAATGTAATGGCACTTTACAGATCGATTTCTGGAGATTTCCATCAGGAATTGGCCAGCCTGTTGACTTCCACCTCACTGACATCGATTACAATCACATAGAACGCTTGTTGCGTCACTGGGGGCTTAACTTCACCGTACGAATCTCTGGTTTGAATCAGCTTATTGATTTACAAGGGAAGGAGTCGACAGTCAAGCGTGAAGAAAAAACTGGACCTAAGAGGGTTGATTTTCATAAGGAGTATCACTCACTTTATGAGGTAAATATTAAATATTTTTAAACTTTGGAAATAATGATACCCCTAGACCTTTCTCACGCGGCAGTCATATTTAGTCCTTTTCGGTGGTATACGTTTGTGGGACCAAAATATATCATAAATTAAAAGAAGATATGTAAGAATTGCCCTTAAGTTTTAAGAACTGACCTTAAGTTTTGGCATTTTATGAAGTTCAATTGTCAGGCAAGTGTTAAAGCAGAAACTTTGCAGATGTTTACAATACAGACTTCGGGCATGCGCAGAGGTTTTCTATTGTGAAAACGTTTGTTTCTTTGTAGTCAAGAACCCCTGAGTTATACTCAATATTTTTGATTCAAAATATACTGAGATATTTAACTCTTGTTTTAATTTTCAGATAAACAATCAGTTGCGCACCATTTCTGATCGGTACAGAAAATTCACATCCATCGTTGACATAGGAGAATCATACGAAAACAGGTCCATCGTAGCAATCAAGGTATTTCCAATATATTTTTAACTTCATTTATTTATATTACTTATTAGGCTTATGCTCTTTACATCGCCAATTTTTTTAGATTCAAGGAAAGTTTAGAGCAGGCAAGCCGTTGTTTTTTATTCAATGTGGGATTCACGCGCGTGAGTGGATTGCTCCTGCCACCTGTATGTACGTCATCGATAAGGTACGGTGCTTGAAGGGTAAAGGATTCGAACAAAATCCTTTTTGTCTCACTGTCTGTAAGAGTAGTACATACGTATATATACTCCCCAACACACACACACACACACACACACACACACACACACTTCCACGTTGGGTCATAATCCACCAAACCTATGTTTTTAGGAACGTTTAAGACAGCCATGCACATCACCCTAGAGCTCTTGCATACTTTAATCGTCGCCACATTGTAGCTCCCTCCTGCTGGATCTTCCATAGTTTTGTCGGCTCATCCCTTATCCACCCAGTTCCTAATAACCCCTTAAAATTAGAAGATGTAAGCGTTCCATCTATTGGTGGTTTGCAATCATTCCTCAGAGAATAAAATAACACACAACTGCCATTTTGGTTGATATAACGAGAGGATTCATTAAAAATATTTTGTAAAGTACAACCAACATGGCCGCTATGACCTTGAAGCTATATAAATGTCTTTTTTCCTGGGGGGGGGGGGGGGGGGAAAAAAAACTAAGAATAAGACTAAGACTAAGGTGAGTGAGACACGGTGTGGAGCAGACGTGTGTTTCTAAGCTCCGCCGTGTATTTCATCTTTTCGCTTAAATAATGCGACTCACTCTACCGTTTCGACTGCTTTTGTGGATTTGCTAGACTAGCGGCATTATAACACCGAAACATCGGTGCCAGCACGCTCAAGCAGCAGGAAGAAATACTTCGAGAGGAGTCTACGACATGAGTGATGTAGCTAACCAACGTGGTCGCCGTAAGTGGACTGATAAGATGTGTGCGCATGACTGTGCCACAGTGCAGAAGAAACCGTCCCACATCTGTTATGTGGCTGCTCTGCTATTGCCCAAACAATCTACGAGGCGAGGCACGGTAGAATGTTAAGGCCGATTTACCACCTCCTATCATCAGTATATAATATGGAAAACGACGACTCCAAAGCGTGGTATAAACAAGCGATCCCGAAAGCAAGCATGAAAAACGACGAAGCTAAAATTCTCTGGGACACGCCTATATATATAGATAAGGCGCCAGAGAATGGAGCGAACAAACCAGATATGACGATCTTTGATAAGAATACAAGGTTATCATCCTAGTGGAAGGAACGGTATGTAATATCGGACAGATCAACGATAGAAACGATTATAAGAAGAGAAAGTATCTGGATTTAAGACTGGGTCTCCGAAAACTCTATCCTGATTACGAGATCAAGCAAACCAATATAGTGTTTAACTTCCTGGGAGATTTCAACACCACCCTAAAGAAAGAACTCTCTGATCTAGCCCACAAGAAAGATGTTACTAAAGTGCTAACCAACTGTCAGAAGTGGATTATATCACAGAACTGTGAAATCACCAAAAAATTCTATAGTTTAAGACAATGAAACACACATTTTTTTTTTAGTCCAGGAACTGTTGCCTAGACACTGTCCGCAGCAAGTTTCAAAACAAATTGTAAACTGAAAAGTTATTCAATAAAACTATAATAATGCCAAATCACATGGTTTGCAAAGAAAAAGCGATGCGCAATTATTAGTCATTTTAGGAAAAAAAACTTGGAACTTACGAGGGATTGGCGCCATGATGTGGTTGAGCTAGAAGAAGGATAGAACTTCCTGAGTTCCCTTTGTACGGAGTAGAAAAACGTAGTCTAACCTGGACTTTTAAACCATTATTTCATGGTTATTCAAAGGACTCGCAAAATGTCTATAGGCCTATTGCAGCAAACAGTCACATGATGATATATCACTTCAATGGCGAATGAACTGAGCTCATGGTCTCTTAGGGAAGGCTTCACTGGTGGGCAAGCAATATTTTGAAAACCAGATTTTACTAAAGGCATCAGAAATCTGGTGCAATTTGTTTTGAATAAATGAAACTTTTCTGCCTACCAGTTACAGTCACATGATAATTTGTTGCAAAAGGCCTGTTGTTATAGAACGGTATGGGAAGGATCTTCGATGAAGATTATTAATAATCTTCCTATTTTTAGATGACATCTCTTTACCATAAAAGCTCCATCGTGACTGCTATACTCGATAAGATGGATTTGATCGTCTTGCCTGTGGTGAATGTAGATGGTTACGAATACACATGGTCCGTAAGTAAACATCTGAATGTGGAAATTATTTTCAGACTTAAGAAATGGACGAATATGACTACGGAAACATGTCTATGTGGTCAATATATACTTTGACTAATATCTACAAACAATACGAAGAGATAAGTTGTACGTGATCAAGACGAGTGAGACTGGCGAAGAAAACGTGCAAAGATATTTTCCTTTTGCCAGCATCATTTATGAGGATCAATCGAGTATTACTGTTTACTGTAACTCCTTCACAGCGATGAAATGAAATCAATGTCAACAGGTCTGTATATTGCTTTAAAGCAATGGTATATCGGCCCGTATAGCCGTTGCTCATTAACTGAAAATATACCATGTGCGAAAAAAAGGAAGAAAGTTATCTTCGTAGCTTGCGTTGAACAAGCAATTTGTTCGGATGCAACGCAGACTATCTGTATGCGGTCTACGTGGACATGCAGTGGCGACGTTCTGTCGCGACATCAAACTTCCTCCCGCCTACTAAAATATGTTATTTGACGAATATGATTCGATGTTAGGAAATATAGTGACAGCTAATTGCCAGGCACAACAAATACTATGGGTTCTCCGAGTCAGTTTATTAATATATATTATTAAGCCATTAGTTACAGTAAATAAATTAATAAATTTTATTTTTTCTTAGACTAATCGACTATGGAGGAAGAATCGACGTCCTAACCAAGGCAGCTCGTGTATTGGAACAGATTTGAACAGAAACTGGGAGAACGCCTGGGGAGGTATGAACACTGTTATTGTTGCGCATGTCACCTAGTTCTCTTAATTATGCAGGGATCGCAAGACGGGAGGAATTTTTTTTGTAAATATTTTGTCAGTGTATGACCCCTAGTTTTAAATGTTTTTCAAATTTCACCCCTTCACATCCCCTTCCCTACATATCTCCATCAGTGCTTCATTTTAAAGGTGTTTCAAGGCGTTCCGAGCTACACAGATTTGAGAGTCGTCTCTCCTTCCTTCCCCCCCTACTTGTTTTTTCTTTCTTTCTTTCTTTCTTCCTTTTCTTTTTTCATTTTTTGAACAACTCACGCAGGTGCAGGATCGAGCGATGACCCTTGTGATGCAACATATCGAGGTACAAAGCCATTCTCAGAACCTGAGACGCTCAGCATCAAGGGTTTTCTCGAGTTACTTGGACCAAGACTACAAGGCTTTCTAGACATGCATTCTTATAGTCAAATGTGGTTCATTCCTTGGGGACACACTAAGAATAAGACCAAGGATTTTGAAGAGCAAGTACGTTGTAAGAAACGAATAATTAATATATGCTAGTTTCTTACGACCCATAAAGGCTCAGACACACGATGCGACGTTGCGGAGGACGTCCATTGCAACGTGTCCACCCGTGCAACTTTTTCAAAAGTAGAACTCGTTCCTACTTCTGCAACGGCTTGCAGTTTTTATGTGCAGTGAAGGATAACAATCTATTGTATCATGTAAAGTGTCTCTAATGTCGAGAATAAGAAACCAGTGAATCACAAGCATCACAACTGACCAGCAAACATTACGTATACATTTCGGGATAATCTTTAAACGATCACGTGCCAACTCACAATCTCTCCATAATCCTACAAAAAAAATCATTTCAATGTTTTGTCCAATTGGCTTTTCTAACTTAGGAAATGGGAAATGGGAAAACATTCCGCCGGAGCTAAAAAGGTCTATTCTTATACTTAGATGAGGGTTGCAGAAATAGCATGTAGAGCAGTGTTGGAAGCTGGTGCTTTAGCTAATTATACACACGGGCCTTCCGCACGATTAATGTGTAAGTTATTTTAATAAAACATATTTTAATATACCTTTCCCGAATTCGCTTCATTGACCACGAAACAATAGTTTCAATTAAAGGCTGGACCTGAATATATCAAGCCCAACCTCGATTTGGAACCATTGTCTCGTGGTCACTAAGCTGAATACTCCAGTTCGAGTTCTCTGTTGTGTAGGGTTAGCCTCGTTTTTGTGTAGAATATTCACGTGTTTCAGTGAAGGTCCGTGGAATTTCAAAGTGTATTGTTGTAGATGTCTATCCTTCATTTTATCGTTGGTATTTATGAATACTTTGACACTGAAACTGCAAAACGAGTAGTATTTTGCGAATAGGCTATTAGCATGATGGCGTAATTTAGTGTTCTATTCACAGTGGTCCCACTGTACTCATGTATGAGAATGGGTGAGCAGACTTGGCGGAGCTCTCAAAAGGACCAAAACAGCGTAAAAGGGAGGGGAGAGGGTGGGAAAAGGAAAATAAGGAGAGCAACCGCAGGTCGGAGGAGTACAGCGAGGCCATTCATTATATTTGACGCGCTCTGGACACCGTACGGCTTCCGCAGGTTTGAATTGAAGTGACTGATATGTTAATCAGTTCTCATACATTTGTACTAGTGAGACCGCTGAGAATAGTGTTCTATTCACAGCGGTCCCACTGTACTCATGTATGAGAATGGGTGAGCAGACCTGGCTTCGCAATTACAAGAACCATTCACACACTGACCATGACATGGTCATGATCCCCCAAGACACTCCCATACTCAAAACACC
>JAAAQI020136494.1:0-12718 GCA_011800005.2 Stichodactyla mertensii
AAATGAATCAAATTTGGCAGAGAAAATCCAAGTTAAAGTTGAAGACCATTCTATATCAGAGATATAAAACTCCTTCACGGTCCCTGATTTCTATTGTCTTCAGCCTAATGAATATTAATGAGTTTTTTAATTACCTTTACCGATAAGAGACCTTAAAATTGCTGACCCGTGGGCTACCTGTGGTTGTAAATCCACAGGGCACCCAATACCAATGTAATTCACAAAAGGCTGGGGTGCATCGGTGCATGTAGACGTTATAAAATTATCGGCACATTTGAGATGAAACTGGTAAAGCCTGGTCTATTTGTTGGTACAAGAGAGGAAGCAAATAATTCAGAAAACCTCAAGAAATTTAACATTAATTGTGTATTGACAGTTGATAGTCAAGTCCTTGATGAACAGCCCAATAGCTGTGTTGCAGACATTGCAAGACTACATGTATACTGTCTGGATGAACCAACTGCTGACCTTCTTTCTTCATTTGATAGATGTATTCAGTTTATAGAGGAGGCACTAAGAAATAACCAATCAGTTCTTGTACATTGGTAAAATTAATTGTGCTTATTTGTTATATATCAATCATGTTGTTGCTAGGAACTGCCATTATGAGGGACCAGTCATTATTTATGGGGGGGGGGGGGGCTGGTGCAAAAGTGGATGTGCCATGTTTGGTTTTTCCTGACCCCACTTTTTGTGATGCACAATTTGTTCTGACCCTCCCCACTTCCTACATACGTCACCAACGTCTGATGACAATATATTTGTATAAATTTCTATAGCCCCCTTCCTCCTTGCATAAAATTTGGTGACCCCCGTCCCCATTTGCACCAGCCCTCCCCCCCCAGTAAATGTTTGGTCCCTTATGTCATGATAATGTTTTACATACAATTTTAGTCTTTCAGGAGTTTCTCGCAGTGTCACAGTTATCCTTGCTTACCTGATGAAAACTGAAAATGTGACTTTAGAGAAAGCTATTTGCAGATTAAATCGCATTTATTCACCTGAGAAAGTCAAGTGAGTTGTAATTAGCTCATGTTTGAGTATACCTGTAGTTTTTGCATGACTCAAAAACTAATAGAATGGATCAATGTGCTGTACCATGACTATAATGGTGTTACATGACTATAAAGCATGCAGTCACTTGGACATTGTCAATTCTGTACAGTGATGTGGTCTGCATGCATGGTGCTATGTATTTTCATTCATATGAAAACTACTCTAGCTTAAACATATTAAAATCCTTACAAATTTTTACCTTCCAAAAATCATTGTCCAGGCCAAAAGCAAGCAGATGGGAAGCAGATAACCAAAATGAATGCTGTATTTCAGATAGAACTGAGTGTGATGAGTGAACACTCGCATGAAAATTTTCATGCTCTATAAATTTGCTTTTATGGAAAAAAGTCATCAGCTTCTTGCTTCTTGCTTTCAGCCTGAAAATGATTTTTGGAATAAGTGTATATATAACTTACTGTACTTGATTGATTTCACAGCCCAAATCCTGGATTCATGGAGCAGCTTAGACTTTATCATGAAATGGGAAACACTGTTGATGAATCAAGCACAATATTTAAGCAGTTCAGACTAGAACTTCTTGCTAATCAAATTAGAGGTGTGTTCAAAAATTGAATATTAACTAATATTAATTATAGCAGAATTAGAACATCCCCTTACATATTTTTTTTTCTGTCAGAAAGTGGTCATGTCAATGGAAACCTGATGTTAGCAAACTCTGTATCTCAGTGTGGTAATGATGAACATTACAAATGCAAGAAATGCAGGTAAGACTTAATCTACTAGTAGAAATAATAAGTCACTTTTTCTGTTTTGTTATCACACCCCACATTTATAGTACTTAATGTAAAGTGTCAAATTCTATTTTATACATTTTTTCCCTTTAAAAGAATGCTATCACCTTCCTGAATTTTTAAATGTAATTTCTTAATTATTAATAATAATCATCATCAAGGTAACTTATCAAATCTAATGGTATTTCAGACCATCTGTTATTCCTTGGGGCATCATTTCTTTGTTATTTTGTAACACTTAGGAAGAAACATTAATGAAGAATCATAATCACATCGTAATGACACACGTCTATCTGAATTGGGTAAACATTACACCTTATATTTGGTCTGTTATCAGGCAATGGATTGAATATCTTAGTTTCTTGTTTCCAGGATGACATTATTTCACTCAAGTAATATCATCAACCATAAATCAAGTCAAGGTTCTCAATTATTTGTTAAACTCAAAAGAAGAAACGATAGCCAACTGAAATCTGATTCTACTAATAATGTAGACTGCACATCAGTTTTTCTAGAACCTGTTGACTGGATGTCATTGTCCCTATTAGGACCAGCCATTGAAGGAAAGGTAAAGCTACAAGTAGTCTATACAGAAGATAATTGGCACTTAATGACTGGTTTCCAGGGAAACGGTGAGATTTGTTTACGAATGACACTCTGTATTGAGGGTAAAGGAGCTTCCTGTTCACTAGGAAACCAGTCATCCCATAATTGTTAATTTTTCATAAGAGAAATGTCATCATGAATTGTTGTTGAAATGTGACATGACTTGTTGTTGCAAATAATACCACACATTGCACTTTGATCATGTGAATTTAATACCTGCATTGGAGTTATAAGAATTTGAAGCCCGCTATGTGACATACTACTAACCAATTAGAAAGCAAGTTTGACAAGTGGGATATACTGTAAATTGTTTCCCTAAAACCTTTTTGACTTTCAATTATTGGATACAAACAGATAATGTCTTTTTCTTTCATTTCATTTTCAGCTGCTTTGTCCAAAGTGTAAATGTAGATTAGGATCTTTTAACTGGTCTGGTGAGAATTAAAATAAATTTAAATTATTATCAATATTATTGTTCATGATAAATTATGTTTGTCTCTGACTTTTTAAACAAAACATATGTATAAAAAACCCCATGATATCAAAACCCCATGATATCAAAACCCCATGATATCAAAACCACATGAACATAATATCAAAACCAAACATAATATCATATTGTTTAATATTTACACTTACTGTATACACAGTATGGTTGAGCTAGGAAATGATATGCAATTATTAACTCCATTTAAGGTATGCAGTGCTCTTGTGCTTCATGGGTTACACCAGCATTTCAGTTCCATAAAAACAAAATAGACAAAGTTTTCAAGATAGATGCATCATCATCTGGCTCTTTATTGATGCAACCTGGCTCATCACAGATACAAGAGAAACATAGTCTTAGGAAATCTTAGTGGTGGAATTTTATTTTTTAAGATATACTAATTATTTAACAATTAGACCTATGACAGTTGCCAATGGACTACAAGTCAATAGCCCATGAGGCCATGAGGGCGAGAGGTCTAATTGTTTAAGTATAAACCTACAATCAGTCAAATAATGATGTAAACAATTTTAAATTGAGTTGAAATCATTTATCTCAAAAACTATCACTTTTTGCTACTAGTTGGCTATCACGAATAGACCTCTAGTAGAGTAGCCAATCAGAATGCAGGATTGGTGATAGACCATTAGTAGGTTTATACTAAAATTTTATTTCTTGGTCTTGTTTACAATAAAAGAATAAGTCTCCTGGTTCAAGCAACCAAATGGAAGCAAAACATACTAATATACTCAAATTACTTATTATAAGCTGTATGACTACATGGCTACTTAATATGCAGTCCATAAAGTCCTCCACTGATAAATGAATGACTGCACAGTATCATTGAGACCATGTGAAATGTGCTGTATAAACACTCCATATTATTATTATTATATTATTATTATTATCATTATACCAGCTTGTGGGTGTGTGTGTGTGTGTGTGTGGGTTGATCATGCTTTTATGCCAGTACTCAAAGCATGTTTGTCATTGATTAGCATAAATTCATCCTGAATGCATTCTTTTGTTATTCTAGTATATAAACTATTTTGCTTTTTAACTACTTCTTTATCATAACTATCTATAATAAGAGTGGATGTAGGAGAGTAATCCTTGATACCATTTTCAGTATTGACTTGGTTCTCTTTATCATTTGGTGTCCTACAACATTCTGTGAGTTGTTCGTTAGATTTTGGCTTTCTGGTCAAAACCCGCATCAAGAGTCTTGATATTTGATTTCTGGATACCAATTTGTGTTGTGAAATATATACTTTTGATAGTTGTTTCTTGGGCAGGGATGGTACTGCACTGTAGCCTGGAATCACCTCATCACACAACTCTGATATCCAATTCAAGTCTGCAGACCAGCTTTCCTGACTAGTGCCTATGTTTCTTGCCTCTTTCACATCAAATGATTCTGCAATTTGTTTTGCTAGTTTGCTTGGCTTTGGTGGAGAATTTCCACACACTGTTACTTCATATGACATGATACTTGTCTTGTGAAAGTGGTTTACTATGTTGTCTGTTAAATCTTCAATATTTTCTGGTATTGTTGCTTCCTTTTTTCCCCATCTATGCCAAGCAACACATAGATAATCTCTCAGTTGACCAGTTAGTTTGTCCAAGGAAATTTCTTCCAAAATGATGTTTTGTAGCATCTGTTGAGTAACAAAACATGTGATTTTAGTATGATATTGTAAAATATTGTATGAACACTAAAATGTGTGCAATACTTAGCACTATTTAATACATAAGTGCACTAATTAAACAATAGAAAACAACAGAATTAGTATAATTTATTACGTATAAACTATTAAGGTGTGCAATCTGTATGCAAATGGTTGGACAGTCATGCCATGAGTAGAAGAACCACCCAGATGGGGGAAACCTACAATAACCCTTATTTGCATGATGTTAAGTTTCCTATATTTTGGTACAAGTTTTAAAGGTCTGAGTTTGTCTTGCCTTAAGTGGGCCCCAGTTTAAATATGTAACATGATTTATATTTGACAAAGTAATTAACATACCTTTTGTAAATTTGTAACCTTTTCTAATTGTATAAATTGTCCTCCAGTAATATAAGTAAAAGCTGTACACATGTCCCTAGAAAATGCTGTGTGTTGATTACCATCGTCAATACAATATAGTGTAACCCCAAGAGCAGCTAGTTGACGGCATGTCAAGAGTGGATCTTCATGATACTCTTCTTCATCCCAGGTATTGTTCATTCTGCTGACATGGTCATTGTAAATGTTTTCCTGTGCTGTCTGTTCTCCATAAGAGTCACTGAATGGCAAAACATTTGCTGTAAAAATAAAATTACACATTAAACGCCCGGTAAACGCTACTCGCTCGTCATCGCGGTTTCTACAGTGAAAGTTGCAGATCGGTTTGATTTCATACTGATTTGACATGTTTTTCTCGAACCCTTTTTTAGAAAAAAGAAAGTAACAACTGACGTCTACTTACTCATTAGGAAACAAATCTTGACAGTGTTGTCTCGAAAGCCGAGTTTGCGAAGGTGTTGAAGGGGATTCCCCTGTACTTGGGGAAGCGCACTTATCCTCACAGGATTCGGCACAGTAAAATCAACAATACGACTAAGAAATACGTTCTTGCAAAGTTTTGAATCATACTCAGTCGTAAAGTGTACCGATGCCACTTTAAAGTTATTCCATGACGAGTGTGTTAATCGATGAATGAAGCGAGAAATAGATTTCCTCGGCTTCGATCGTATCGGCCCAACCACGAACACCAAATCAACCATATGTTCGCATTCCATCAGTCTTCTTGTAGTCTTTCAACGTGGAGAGATTTATTGAAAATGTGAGCTTTATACAGCACACTTAAGTTTTATCATAGATTACGAGCCATTTGAAATCATTGCATCACCTGGTAAAAGAAGGGAACGGAATTATTGCACCATAACTCGAAACCGGATATTAAGCACGTAAATGTGTTGGGCTTCCTGTGGTTTTGCGTAAGAATTTAAGTGATTCATTTGCTGCACTAATACGAAAGACCATAAGAGAACTAGTACTAGAAACAGGACTAGTATACAATGTGAGAAAGATATTGAGTTAAACCATGATGATATAGTGTTACATGAAATGCTACCATTTTGCTGAAATATGACAAAAAATAAATGAAAACAACATTGGTCAGGCCTTGGCTCGCTGTTATGGCTTAAATATTACCAATTAAGTGAAAAGCAGTAGTAGGAAATTAATCCTAGTGTTTCCAAGTCCAATGTTATCATGGTTTAATGCAGAGTAAAATGACCATAAAGAATAAGCCACAAAATGTTTACTACACCAAGAACTAGTAACTTTTTTATTTGGCAATAAGATGTTTTGAAATAAAAATAGATACACCTGTTTCAATTTTACAATCTTCTCTTCAGTCATTTTATCTTAGACTTAGTAATTAAAATAGTAACCATCTTGAGGAAAAAATCTCCCTTATGATTATTTCTTACTATAGAAATAAAATTAGTTAGCACCACACAAAGGTATGGTGTCATCAATTTCCTCCACACGATGACGAGCAAGCATTTCAAATGATTTTTGTTGTCTAAGTAAACTTATAACAGCTGCTGTGTTGAGGATCCACAAGGGATTATCTCGTTCAGGTGACTGACTGGGCATCAACTAAAAAAAAGAAATTTGAAAAACATATTTATTTTTTGATAATATCCTAAATAATCAAAAGCAACACAGTAACATAGCACATATTGAGAAAACTCTTAACCTCGGTGAGCTATATTCAAAACCCAGGGTAAATATTTTCTCAATGCATACTTTTTTCTAGTAAACAAAGTAACTATGGATATACTAAAGGATGCTTGCAATCAAAATACAAACACAAATTTATACAAGTAACCCATAACACATTTTGTAAAGAAGTATGCAGTGCAGTTATTATACATGTTTACATTTGAAGTTGCCATTATGCTCTAGTCAAATAAAACCTCCCCCCCCCCGCCCCCACCAACCTGGGACAGGGTGGGGATTATTGGGGCATTTGACAAATAAGTAGTGTAAAATAAACATCAAATCCCCTACCCCCTGAGGCCACGTCAAATAAAAAATGCCAGTAACCATGTTTAGACTCCTCCCCCTCCCCCCTCCAAGACAAGTCTACTTAACTTGTGAGAGAAGAAATGGGAGGAGTTTGGGAAACTACTATGTTCAGATTTGATTTTCTGTAGGACCAAACATCAGCAAGTTCTGACAGTTTTATTACAACTGTATCTTCATTTTTTAACAACTTTGCAAACTGGGCATGTCCTGGTGGGGCAATTGCCCTATTTCATCATGATATCACTTCAATACTAAGGATCATGGTCATGGGAAGGGAACAAGAATAAGTATTCATTACTAGGCTTCCCTGCCCACACTTGTCAATTCTTCACTCTATCTCCTGCCCCTGGAGCATCACTGCTTGACAAATGTGATCCTAAGACCCACATTCCCCCATTCTATCCCAGGCTGGGAAGTGGGGAGGTTTACTTTGACTAGTGCATTACCTTAAGTAATCTGTGACAATGAATAAGGCCATCCTTATCAACCTCAAAAACAGAGAATCCATCAACATACCTGTTTATTAAGTAAAAAATAAAACACAACATTTGAAAAAATTAAAACACCTCTCAGATCTGAATATTAAGTATTAGGGACAACAGCCAAATATGTACCTCTTATTATCACTTTCTTGTTTGGTTCTACTCCTAAATACGCCAAATCTTGGTAAACCACTAACACGCCAACGTACTTTAATGTTGCAATCCCCTATGTCTTTGGTGATCTTGAGTATTTCCATTGTTACATCTGTCATAAGCAGTTGGCATGCTATTCTCATTGATGTCATGGATATTTTGTAAGCTCTCAAACCTCTATTTATCAAACACACAAATCAAAATGAATACAATACTGATAAGATTTCCATTCACAGACAGAGCTATGTAAAGATCTACCTTACTGTTGTCCCAGCAAGACCATTCACAAAAGTCACATTCTTGTGGTAAATTTCATATTCTTGCCTCTTCGTAAAAAACAAAGGAATCTAAGGAAAATATCAAGAATCACAACATTTGATATTGAATAACTACATCAGAACTTCACATCATCATCATCAATCATCATCATCACCTCACCTCACCTATCCTCTTCGCACTCTGTTGCATATAAGGCCGCAATAGAAAAGTATTTTAGGTTTCCATAATAAGAGTCTTTTTATAGGGAAGGGTTATTGGTCCTTCACCCTACCCCCAACCTGGAGGGCCAGGTGTTGCATTTTGTCTGGTTCCTCACCTGGAACCTGCCCAGCAAGTATAAACCTACCAGGGTCATCAAGGCACCCAAACCTCCCCACCTTTTTAAGGCGCAACACTTAGGGAGGTTGATCAGCATCTGATAATGAATAATAACTCAATTGAAGCATCAGAGTAGCTCTACAGAGTAGCTCTACATCTTTAAAGGACAAATTAAAGAAAAATAAATGTAATTATTTATTTATGATGAATTAGATATAAATAGATACAAGTATGTCTAAAAAACACTTCCAATAACCAAATACTAAGGCCCTGTCCACACATATCTGGATATTTTTAAATTCACAACTTTTTCGTTGCAGGATAAAAAAATTTTTCTCCTCCACATAGTGTATTTGAATCATATTAGCCTGTCCACATGTATCCAGATATTTTTGAATCTGCAATGCATACTGAAATTTGATACTCTGAAACTTTATACATATTCAAAAATATATGGATTTGACCATCCACAGAATGCTGTATTCACAGCGTATTCAAAAATATATGGATTTGACCGTGCACACAATGCTGTATTCACAGCATATTAAAAAAAATCCTCTCTGGAGATCGTATTCAAAAAGTCACAGATTCATCCATGACCATATTCACCAGATACGAGTGGACGAGGCCAATCCCCAACGAAAAAGTTCCAAATTCCAAAATATCCAGACACATGCAGACAGGGACTAATTCTAGAAGAATTAATTGTGTAATATGACTAGATCATGGTTTACCTCATCTCTAAGGGTTTGAAACACTGCTGCAAGGAGTAAAGGATCACACTTGTCTTGCAGATTCTTCTTTAGCTCTGTCTTCTTACACAAGTCCTTACAATTATTTGTATACATTAATGTATTTAATGCAGCTGATGTACTTCCTGTTGATATAATTGATTTGTTTAGCTCTAGTGTTGTTGATCTGTACTTTTGTACTGTCCACCAGACACTGTCTGTTTTACTCTTATTATAACAATCAGCATAGTCAGGACCAGCAACCAAGGAGATTTCTCTCTTCCTGTGCTCCAATAGCAACCTTGAGTCCAGAGCTTTTTGATAAATAGTTTCAAAGTTCTTGCACCATTTTTCATCATAATCAAGAGACAAAAGTGCTAACTGGGTTTGACTGACTAAAGGGTTCAGAGATTTTAGTGTTCCCATATTTGAAGGCGTGTGCAGCTGTGTTTTCATACTTCTTTCATCCCCTTGAGGATTATGAAAAGAATCCATAAACTTGTTATCAGATCTAAGATCTTTAGGTGCTACATGATGACATGTGGCTAGGTTTTCACCATGGTGTCTGAAAACTGGACTCCCTTGAAAATCAAATTTTTGTACTGCCTGTAAATAAAATGCATATTAATTTGTAGTAATGATAATTATCTTCAAACTTCTGCTTAATGCTGAAAGTACAAATGGGTGGATGAATCACACACGGATTGTCATAAAAATAGCCCAAGGCACATTTGCTACTCATGAGATGCACAATGGGATACCTTCAGGGTATCAGTGAGAAATGCCACAGCAGATTCTCAGCTGTACAGCAACTATACCATAACAGTAAGTATGCAGTGTGATTGGAGGATTCACAGAAAACAATAGGAAGCCACATCAAAATATGTTACATTGCCATGCTGTAAGCCAGTAGACTAAGTTTAACACTCGTACAAAAACTACTCTATCACACATTGCATTGTGCATGGAGCTCCATCATTGATACAAATTCTAGGGGCTGAATACAAGTATAGAGGCCAACAGCCATCCAGTTAGGTCAGTTGGTAGAGCATTGGTCTCTCACGCAGGAGGTAGTGGGTTCAAGCCCCTGCTGGACCAACACTCAGGGTCTTAAAATAACTGAGGAGAAGGTGTTGCCTTTGTAACTACATCTGTGAATGGTTAGACCTTCAGGTCTTCTTGGATAAGGATTTTAAACTGTAGACTTAACCTATATGGGGGACATTAAAGAACCTGTTGAACTATTCCCATAAGAGCAGGGGATTGTCTCCCGGTTCAACAGCCTACCCCAATTTGGAGGCATATCATACTAATACTAATTATTCACTCATGATTGTTAACTGCACAGCTGCCAATGGCGCCTTAAAATGCAGCCCGTAAAGTCCTCCTCTGACAATGATTGTAAAGCACATTGAGACTTGCATAAAATGCACTATATAAGTATCCCATGATGACGATGATGACGATGATGACGAGGCTTTGCACCATCGCATGCTGGCAGCCATGACAGGAGGAACAACAATACAGTCCTTTTCTCTTGGGAAACTGAATTCTTTCTCATGTAAATCAGGCTAGACCAGATTCCTGCCTCCTGTCATGGCTGCCATCACGCCCCATCACGTGATGGTGCAAAGTCTCTATTGGAAAAGAAAACAATCAGGTTCCAAGGCATATTGAGTACATGTATCGCCACCTTTAAATCTATCAGTACTCTAAAGAAGTAATTTGACACAAAATTCTTTAGAATAAATATAACTGAGAAATTCACGAAGAGAATCGTCACGACTTCACGTTATTTTACTAAGTCAGACATAAGCTTACTGCATTTTACCTGCGAAAGGGTTGGATTAACACCATACTGGAGGTGAGAATGAACATAATAAACAACGGCAGATGAAATTCTTGGTACAAGAAACCTTTGTTTTAAGACCCTAGACCTCAACAGTGCCATGAATTACCATTTCATAGAACATAAAGCACAGAAACCTTGATAAACCTTCCACTTACATAATTCACAACTGCTGCTGCACTGCGCACTGTGACGTCACACATTACCAGCGGACCTGGCGCGCATGCGTACCTGAGTGCTTCAAGATGGCGACCGGAATAGGCTCTTTGTCTGAAGAGATACAATACATTAGACTCTACACTTTACGGCCGATTATTCTTCACTTTTATTTGCTCCCATTCATCCCCCTTTACCTAACATGGTTATACGTATGGATCGTATTATATGGGATCAAGGAATACTTCGAAGCAGGTCTTATAGCATTGGCCATTATTGGTTGCATTCAAATCTTGTCTTGTCTGTTTTGTCATTGGTCTGTTCATGTTCGATCATTTTTCACTTGTTCTTCGGTGAGTTGTTGAATATTATTATACAAAAACTAACGTATTTTCTATATTTTGTGAGTGTAGTTTCTTTCTTGATTATTTTGCTTCTTTGCATTCAATTCTATTTTTCATTCAATTCTATTTTTCATTTTTCATTCATTCCCAATATGCTTGGTTTTGGTAGGTGAGCGATGCTTCGCAAGCAACAGTGATCAAGGTCGTTCCTACTCCTAATAATGGATGGCCTGAGTTACTGAACCTTCACCGTGACAAGGCATGTAGTACATGTAGATGTTTTCATGTGTTTGAATTCTCATAACCATTAAAAAGGAATTATTAAATGAACTTGAGAATTACTTTTCAACATTTGTTGTCAACAACTGTTGAACAGTGTTATTCAGAAAATGTTAATCCACGTCTCTTAGGCTTAAAGGATACAGATGTATTTACAAATCATATATGCATAATTTATTACATCCCAAATTTTTCCTTTCAGCTTGATTTGATACATATTTGTCACTAATGTTTCAAGTTAACTTGAGTAACCTTGTGATCTTTTAATACAGGACAAAGCAACTGGTAAAGAAAAGATCTGGTTTAAATTTCAAAAATCAAAGTATGTCTATGATGATGAAGAGAAAAAAACTTTTTGTCCTATTGAGTTTCCAATCAATGAGCCAATAGAGTATTACCTGAACTGGAAGGGTTACCAGGATGATGAAGTAGTTAAAAAGACTCTGTATAAATATGGTTCTAATGAGTAAGTACTAGCTAGAATACACCAGAGCCCTTTGACAAAGTTTTGAATTAGATAAGTAACATTAGAGTATAAACACTAAAAGTGTGCAACATAAATGGTACTAAAAAGTGCTAAATTATGCTAATTCTATTGTTTTTCTATCGTTTAATTTGGTGCTGTTTAGTACTAAATACATGGAGTGCAAAGTATTGCATGCTTTTAGTATTTGTTCTGTACCACAGCATATTATTATATAGTATATTTTCTTGTTTTTAGCATTATTCTAATAATGAAATATTTACCTTGATTATGAGGTTGGATATGGATGTACCAGACTTTATGGAACTCTTCAAGGAGCGAGCAACAGCACCCTTCTTTGTATTTCAAGTGTTTTGTGTTGGCCTGTGGTGTTTAGATGAATACTGGTATTATAGTCTGTTTACCTTATTTATGCTTGTTGCCTTTGAAGCAACTTTAGTCCAACAGGTAATATTTGGAGTCAGTGTGGATGGAATATTTCTCTTAAATATATAAGATTATGTTTTAATTAATATATAGAGAATATTACACGGCGTGGCGAAGATATGAAGTTTATCTTCGAGTGGTGAAAACAATATTTCACGAGTGAGCGCAGCGAATGAGTAAAATATTGTTTTCAACGTGAGAAGATAAACTTCATATCTTCAAGACACCGTGTAA
>JAAAQI020136505.1:0-12717 GCA_011800005.2 Stichodactyla mertensii
GTCATCTGCATATAACAGACATTTAATAGGATAATTGTTCACAGAGGTGAGATTTGAATCGTCATTTTCAAATACTTTAGGTAGGTCATGTAAATAAATATTGAAAAGGATGGGCGAAAGCATGCACCCCTGTTATGTAGTAAGGGACCGGTCATCATTTGTCACCTGGGGGTGGGGTGGGGGCGGAGGATTTAAGATGTGGCACCATAAAATTATCTGATCCCCTCTGAGGCGCTATGGAACTTAATTTATCCTCCTCATTTTCGAACAAATTTAGTGAAAAATGTATGTGAACCCCCACCTACTGTCTGTCATTTTTTGCTGATCCTCCCTCACGCTCATTGCAAAACCTTGTGAGCCCCTCTCAAAATCCTCCGCACCCCCCTCTCCCCCCGGTCCCTAAAAATATCTAGAATGAGCGGTCTGAGACAATGTCATGAAATGAAATTCCATTCCAGTGCGGTAAAATATTTTTTATGAAAATTGGTAGCGTGGAAAGATTCATCTGGAGGGAATTAGATAAAAAATGCCAAGAATAGTGAACTCAATTTTTTACCGCCAAGTCGAGGATCAGACGTTTTAGGATAATATGACGTTTTTTACCTATATTACAGAAGTCCAACCATACTTTATAGCAAGATTCCTGCATCACACGGGAAGAAGCCAAGAATACTAGGCGCACCCAAAACAATAGGTGGTTGGTACACATTCCAAAGAATTGGTTGATATAATAAGAGAATTCATTAAAAACCTTTTGTAAAGTTCTACCAACATGGCCGCCATGACGTCACATGAAAACGAGCAATCTGTTAATAGTTATTGATATTATTAAAATAATGCTTTATTATTGTTTGTTTTGTTATTCCACTAGTTATTGACAATACATAAGAACTAGGGGTGGGGAGGAAGAGCTATCTCCTTGACGAACTCCTATGTCTCTGCTCCAGTGCCATACACGCCCCTACACATCTTACATTCTCTTTCTTTGATGCATAACCTTGTGTACGAGAATACAATTCTTTGTTTGAGGCCCATCCGTATTAACGTATCTTCTCAAGCGTTTCCGAGAAACGATGAGATAAAACCCAAGGGAATGACACGTGTTCTGAAATGGGAAAACTTCACGCCCAAGCCGAAGAGGTCTATTGGGCAACGCCTATCTATCCATATACACGTATCTTGTTTGCATCCCAATTTTCGTGTGAATTATACAGTCAACGTCATTAACGTTGTCCACCGAAAAAAATATTTAGATTACAAGAAATGTTACGTGATTCATTTGTTTATTCGTTTAAAGGGCTAAAAAATCAAATTTAAACTGTAATATTATTAACAGTTAACAGGGAATAGTATATAAACTCTACATACACAGTGGTTTCTTTTAACAAGCGTTTAGAACGAGTTTTAGGTATCACGCGATATATCTTGTAATCTAAATGTCTTTTTTCGGTGGACAATGTTAATGACTTTGACTGAATGTCTATTTTAGTCATTTTTTCTTTTTATGTCTTTTAAATTTATCGACAATTTTAATATCTTTAGCATGATGGGCCTTCAGAACACCTACGGCTTCTTCGACCTTGGCTTGTAGGATTTCACGAGACTCCAACATGTGTAAGAGCTCAGTGTTGTCAATCTCTAACAACATACCAGTGATCTTACCCGCCAGTTCTGGGTAGGTGGTTTGGATGAGAGGGAACAGACGCTCGCCTAGCATCTGCTTCTGTTCTTGGAGAGGCATCTGTATCATTACACTTGGACGAAGAGGTTCATGGTCTGGCACTTTCATTCCTTCGTGTGCATATTCAAGTCCTCCAGGAACAATTTGGGGCTTTTTAAGTACAGAACAAGCAGATTTATAGTTTGGCATGACTTTTTTGGATTCACAAGAAATGTTTTGCTGCTGTGAAGACAGCGACGCATTAATCTTACTTTGTTCTCCTCCTTGGGTGCATTGAGGGATACCAGTCTTGGGTTCGACTCCCATTGGTGGAACTTGACGAACACCATGAGTCCAGGACACTTGCCTTGCTGTCGGCATGTTTGGTATACCAGGACGCATTTGTTGTTGTGGCTGTTGCATATTCCATCGGGGACGAAACTGTGCCATCGGGGGTCCAAAGAATGGACGCTGATGATGGCCCTGTGGCATTGGAAGCATATAAACTCCTCCATTAACTTGTGGCAAAACCTTGCCAAACAGATTATCTTGGCTTGTAGCTTCTGGCTGAGACTCCTGAGCAGTGCTCATCGTATTGTCTGGTTCATAATAAGACGTTATCTCTCCAATCCCTGATTTTGCTTGCAGCATCAACTTTTCGTTAGGAACAAACGTGATTGTAAAATTCTTTGAAAATGGACTGAATATAAAATCCTCGTATCCATCTGTCTCTCGGATCCTTTTGCTTACCAGTCCTCTTTCAATCAAGTTAGTGATATATTTCTTCGCTGCTGTGATATGTTTGATTATATTCAAGTTTCTCGTGGCTGTGTCCAACTCCTCATCAATTTGTCTGAGCATTTCTTCTTCATTTTCTTCTACAATTTTGATTAACTTCCTTACTTCGTCTTGGACTTGTCTTTTAGCTATTTCTAAATCTTGCTGTATTTTGTGAGCAATTTCTTGTTGTTCTTTCAGTTCTTTTTTGTTGACAGTCAACTGTTCAAGCGTCTTCAGATGCTCAGACAACTGATCTTTATTGATCAATGTAAACTTGTCTAATGACATAACTTTATGTTCCTCGTGATCCAGTTTCAGGCATACAAAACAGATAGTTTTATCACAATCTTCACAATAAATGTCCAGCATCTGTTTGGAATGGGTTTTACAGTTATCTTGGTTTTTGAAAAATGATTCATGATCTTCTTTATTCATGTCGGTAAAACGAATGATTTTGTGATCTTTGGTAAACACCGAATGAAATTTAAAGCAAGCTTCACAGATCGAGTGATTACAGTCGAAACAATACCAAAGGGCAACTGGGCAATGAGTATCACAAACAGAACAAACCTTTTGGCTTTCGGCAAACTCCAACACTTTTACCATCCTTGAGTGAAGTAGACTTGGTTTAAGATCTTCCACGCTGCTTAGTTCTTGTAAAGAAGTTTCTGTTTTACATTCAGGACACGTCATAATGTTGACTTCCTCGATCAGCTCGGCGTGTCTTTTGATACAAAGCTTACAAAATGTATGAAAACATGGCAGGATCTTGGGTTCAGTAAGTGTATCATTACACAAGGAACACTGTACGTCCTTTTTCAGATCAGCTACAAAGGATTCCATGAAGCAGGAAATTATAGAATTGCTTGTATCAGTACGTTTGCACTGAACAGAACTCAAATACAAATTTCCAAGAAATTTCATAATTACTATGCACTATGAATAAATTATGACTGGCCGGGCCTCACTTGCGTGACCGATATATATTTGTAATCACTATATTGCTAATCTCTCTCCCGATTGAAATCTCAATCTACTCATACAAATTAAGATAAAATGGATGGGAATTGCACTTCAATTTACTGGCTGTCAGATTGATGCTTAATTAGCATATGTAAGGAGACCTTTTATAATGTTAAATTATGTTTCATGAAGACTTGACTGAGTTACCGAGGTCGCATATCAACAAATTTGTTTTGCATATCTTAATTTTTGTATTGGCCGGTATGTGGTATACATTCAAGTCAAAACAACTAAGCCTTTAAAGGTCGACTAAAAAATCAATAACTTTGTTTTGTTCTCTGAAATGCTGGAACAACAGCTATTGATATAGAGCATGAGTAGTAGATTGTGACTCCTAAGCCAGCCATACCCTATAAGTCTGATTGACATTCATAATGTTGACAGCCGTCAAAAGTTACTTTGTTTATGGGGACCCTCTATCGGATTGCCTGCAAAGGCTTCTGGGATAGCTATTGCGCAACTTTACCGACGACGACGATGAAGAGAAACAAAGACACACGACACATCTCTTAGACTAGTCTACCACAGGTAGCCCATACTTTTAAAATATTTATGTAGCCGAGAAAAATTAACACACTTCAATTCATCATGGCAAGCTTACTGAAAGCCTTTACGTTGTCTCGAAACCAAGTTAAGTGGTTAAAGAATCCCAGTCAACCACAAGGCATTGCGCACCGAAGATAGCCAATCCTCAGTTAATCCGCCATTTTCTCTGCCTGGCAAAATGGGCTCTGGAGGTGAAGCTGTTTGAACCATTTCCATCGATCTTGTTCTTCATGCTGGGGCATTTACACCCGTCACAATATATTCATACACTGTCAGTTCATCTTTTAAGGCAGATATTTTAAAGTTTAGCAGCGTGTGTAAACGATAATATAGGCGCACAATGCATTGTGGATGACTAGGATTCTTTAAGGTAAAAAATACTTTTGGTGTTAGAAACTAGCGATAAAGGTAATCGGATAAGTATGAATATGGCAGCGCATAGCATTATAGTTGGCCATTTATTTTTTATAAATGCTTTTATTCTTAAGCAAATTGATATTTGAACATTTTTAATTAGTTATTCAGTTTAAAATGACTATTTATACTATGACACCATCTGATGTCATTGTTATTTTCAATTGATTATATTATTTTTAAGATTATTCATTTCTTCTCTTTGACTTTTCTCTTTGAAATCTTATTTTGTTAAATTTGGGAACGGTAACTGTCCTCGTTTGTCTTGTCCAGATCCCTCGTTGCAGCATGAGAATGCTGTACTATCGTTTTAACTATAGTATTTACATATTTACACCTAAATCATGCAATGATGCGCTGTTATAATTATAGAAATAGTTGCTTAGAGGCTTTGTGTTTGTTTATTTAAGCATGGAGGAATATAATAGTTGCGGTTACACTTGCCGTTCGATTTTGAATTACCGTTGAAAATTTACCTAGGTCAAATTATCGTGGGTTATTCCTTTACCACGGTGTTAGCGGTTACACTCAGGCCAGTTTACCATGGTAAATTCTGTATTTACAGCATGCTTTTTACTGAATTATCCTGACAAAACAATCTGATTGGTCGCTTTATCTTGGGAGTTATAGTAGTCTGTATTGCGTCCTGGCTCTGAAATAGGGAAGGGGGACTGGGGATTCGGAAAGGAGGAGGGCGGGATGGGCTGGTTCGCAGGTGTTACAATTTCCAGCAGCACTACCAAGCTGGGTGTCAACATGACGCAGCTGTGCGGTCTATCGCTTTTGATCTGTTCCTTTACCTTGTCTTTCCTCTTCTTTTGTGATTTCTTGGCTTTCTTGATCCTTTATAGTTGCTTCCTTTTTGTACTTGGGATCTTTTCTTTTCCAAATCATCCTCTAGAATAAATAAGTCAATCAGTCATTGCATTCATGCACCCAATTCCACCCATCCATCCATCCATCCACCTACCCGTCCGTCCGTCCATCCGTCCATCTGTCCATCCACCCACTCACCCACCCATCCATCCACCCACCCACCCACCCACCCACCCACCTACCCATCCATTCATCCATCCACTTACCCGTCCACCAACCCAGGGAGCAATAAAAAGGCGCCAAGAGGAGGTTAGTAGGAAATGAAATGTGGGAGTAACGATTCTGTAACCAGTAGAGAGATCATTTGAAAACACAATAGGTGGTTTGAAATGATTCCCTCATGAAAAGTCTGTTTATAAAGCTCAACCAACATGGCTTCTATGACGTCACTGATAACCAGCAAACGCAATGTTTATATATCTACCGAGTATTTTGGTCCTACCTGTAAAGAAGTACTCTTGTTCAGTTTTAGTAGGACCACCAACCACGTTGATCCCAGTCACCTCTTTTTCTTTGCCCGGGATGTCCTGGATCGGGTTGGTAGCATCTTCTTCCTCATTAAAAAACCTGCTTTGATCTGGGGCAGAAAGGCTTGACGGTTCATCGTTATCATGATCAGAGATAAGTCCTTGCCATGTGGAGTTTGATTCATCATTTGCTGTTAGCTGCCTATCATTTTCATCTCCTTCGAGACTAGAGTCCTTGAGATTTTGAGTCCTGTCATCCAAATTAGTGCTTGTGTCATCCATGTTTTTCTTTGTGTTTAGAGAACTGCTCGTAGGAGGTGATTCAGGCACATCTACAGTGATTTCTTGATTTCTTGGCGTGGTCGGCCGCAGTTCAGGCTGGTCCACTACTATAACAGATTCATAGTTGTTAATATGCAGGCCGTTTTGCTTCTAGCAGAACTTGCATGTTCTAGATTACTCTCTGGAGGCAAGATTTACGAAGCGAATTTCTGATTGGGTGGCTAGGATTTCAACTTTCCTAATAGAGTAATGCCTGAGACAATACATGAGAAAGATCCGAAATTTCGTTTTTCGTTGTCGTTTCGTGACAAACTCATTTCCAACATCAAGTAGATGAGGTATATCAATTCAAAAGGTTGGCTAAATTATTGAAGTGGGGGCTATAGCCCCTACTCCCCTAGCTCCGCGTTCCCTACGAAGTTGTTTTTTGAAACTGAATCCCCTTCTTTAAAGCATTTTGTGAGTACTCACCTTGAGTTTTGGCTTTCTTAGCTAGGAATTTTCGCATCTGATCGTTTACGAGTTTGTTGCTTTCATTATTAACTTGCGTTTCGTTTTCCGCTACTTCCATGTTCATTTCGATGTTGGTATCATTGTTGAGGTTGTCATCATCATTAGGATGCTCAACGTTTGTTCCCTCTAGAGTAGTGCTGTTATCTGTGTTGTTGGCTGATAGAAAAAAAATTAGTTCATGAAAATATGTAATATAGGTGTAATAGGGATAATTATGGTGAATATGTTGAAAGATGGTGATGATGATGGTGATGGAAGATGGAGGATGATGATGATGGATGATGGATGATGGTGGTGATGGAAGATGGATGATGATGATGATGGATGATGATGGATGATGGATGATGGTGGTGATGGAAGATGGAAAATGGAGAATAGTGCTAATGGTGATGGTGGTGATGGAAAATGGAGAATAGTGGTAATGGTGATGGTGGTGATGGAAGATGGAGGATAGTGGTGGTGGTGATGGTGATGGTGATAGTGGTGATGGTGATGGTGATGGTGGTGGTGGTGGTGGTGGTGGTGATGGTGATGGTGATGGTGATGGTGGACATGATGATGATGATGGACGATGGAGTATCATGGTGTTGACGATGATAGTAATGGTTGTGATGATGTGTAACAGCATATTACCGGGTAGTTTAATTGGCTCTTCATCGACAGCGTTTCCCTCCTTTTCGTCGCTTACTGCAACAACAAAACGAATAGATGAAATGAACAAATAAGAAAAAAATGAAAGCAAATGAAAACATCTAGGCTGAAGGGGTTGTAGGAATCACAAACTGTGTGCTGCCTCACCACTTTGGTCGTGGGTTGATTGTAGTGACGGATCCAGGATTTTGGCTGGGGGGGGGGGGTTCGAACCACCACTATTTTAGTAACATCAAAACTTCAAGAAAATTATTTTGTATTGGATGTTTTCTAATTAGGGGGCTTCGTAGTTGTCATTATGGGTGTTCGATTTTGGTTTAGGGGGTTCAGATGAATCCCCATATGGATTCGACCCTGGATTGGACTTGACCTGTTTCTCTCCTGTGCATTTAGTTGGAGTTAAAAAACGTTCCTTGATCCTAATTGATTTCCCAGCTTCAGGTGCTTTAGTGATGAGCATTTGGTCTGGTAGACTGAGAAACCCTCAGCTCTCGCTTCATGATCAATGTGTACATTATTGACTTACCTGCTCCTTAGCACTCGCTTACCTTCTACCACTTCTTCTTGGGTTTTTAGCTGACCTGTTAATGGCTTGTCCGGATGGGAGACCTGAGGTTTGCCTATGGCCACAAAAAACCTTAGCTATGAATTAACTAAAATTGGATCGCGAACAATAGGATCTGAATCGAGGCAAAGGGTAAACAATGAAATAATAGCGGGAATGATTCCGCTGGGAGTCCCTTTAGATAACAAGTTAATAAGAGTCAGGCATGGTTTGGGTATTGCAGAATTTGTGGTAGAAGGTAATAGTTGATTGGTCGTCTTGGTGATTACTTATCCGACTCGCCGACATGTTAAAAGAGTGATATAAGACAGGTTTTGATTGGCCAAAAGTAATAGTTAAGCCGTGGTTACTCATCCAACTGCTCGACAAGGCAATAAGCAAGAATTAAACAATAGCAGTAACGAAACAAGGCTCGTGCAATGAATTGTGAAACTTTTCAAACAATTTCTTCAGTTTCTTGAGGCATGACTACCATCGCAAGATACTATCCTTGGAGGACCTCTTCAAAATTCAAGGCTCATGCGAAATGATTTCATTTTTTAACCAACCTTGACACGCACGATCCTTGATGGCTTCTACCAAGTCATCCAGCTTATCAAAGTCCGCATTTAGCACGTGTTGCGAGTCCGGGTCTGTTACCATATCATTCAGTTCATTCCTATCAAAGTTTTTCCCAATTCCCAGACAAAAAATTGTCACGCCAGAGTCACGCAATTTCTGAGCGGGGTCCGTCACGGAATCTCCTGATTTTCCATCGGTCATGACGAGTAAAATATGTGGTACGCCTGCACGTGAACTTGCCTCAGAAAGACCTGTTTTTGCTAACTGTAGAGCCTTTCCAGTAGCGGTCCCTCTTCCTGGATACTTAATTTGATCGATTTGACTAATAATTGATTGTTTATTGGTGTATTTATCAAATCCGAATTCCACATTTGCTCGGTGATCATACAGCACGATGCCTATATGGGTACCCTGTGGTGCGATATTAAACTCGCCAACTAGCTTTTTAACGAAATTCAGGCACTTTTGGAAATTTCCTTTACCATAGCCCTCGATGCTCCCTGATCCGTCTATTAAAAATCCAAGATCAACCGTCGCCTTGCAAACTAAAAAAGATTCAAAAAATGTCCAGTGAGAGTCCTTTGGTTCATGGATCTAAAGTGTTCTAACACATGCGAAATCAGAGACTGTAGTTTTCAGGGTAGACTTTGGATCGCGGAGAATATAAGATCTGAATCAAGGCTCAGGACAAACAATTAAATAATCGGAAATAATTACTTTTGTTAGGGTTTTTATTTGATTCATTTCCGGCCAATTTATGCGTCAAAACGCGCAATTGGTACAAAATGCACCATTAGTAAGACTGTTTCTCCGGGCTTGACGGCTGATGTTTTGTGAGCAATAACTCTAACTAATTTTATAAAAAGGGATCGAGCTAAAGATGACAGCCAAAAAGTGGACGCGAGAGCACTGCACAGTACACATGTAATTAATTGTTCATATTCACGACAGCCGGTATGTTTGTTATCTCGTTGTAATACTAATGATTTGGATAATATTTGTCAAAACCAAACCAAACCAAACCAAACCAACCAACCAACAAACAACAACAGCAAACAAAACAAAAAACAAACAAACCAAAAAACCCGGGTTTTATTCTGAGAAATGGTTTATTCACTATAGCTGCCTTGCATTCGTACTTGTTCTTTTTTCTTTCTTCATTTTCTTTTTTCTTTTCTTTTTTCCCCTCCTTCTCATACGACGGTGAAGCCAGTATACCGTTGGACCGGGCATACCGTGAAAAACCGTACTGATCGCGAGCCAATCATAGCGAGCGTTTTCCTAGGATACCGGAACGGAAAAAATAATTGATGTGCAGGGAGGCTTTTCAAGGATGTTGGGCCAACATATTTGAAAAACTTTCCATCCTCGACATTAAAGGCCATATCGAACTGCGGATCTTTATCGAGTAAAGAAATCTTTAAAGAATTCCTTTGCTCACTTATACAATGTTGGTCACCCTGATAATGGGGCGCTCGAAAGACAGGTAAAACATATTTTGTAACTAAGGCCGAGTTTTCTTTAGTACTCATGTTTATAGTGAAGATCTTGACTTAAATCAGATTATCACATGCTGCATAAAAATAATAAAAGAAGTCGAAATTCAATTAATGCGTCTATACCAAATTGGAAAAATAATGCGTCTATACCAAATTGGAAAAACGTTGTCGGGTTCATGAGGTTAAATCAAAGAAAGTAAGACTTAAAAGGGATTCTGGGTAAACAGTTAATAAGGCACACATTATGCATAAGGCATGGTTGTAACTCTAAAACATTGCTTCGAATTCTCGAGCATGCGAGATCTGTGTTATCCACCGAAACCGAATAGATTAATGATTTTATAATACATTTTTAAAATTTACAGAATTTTTAGCTTTTGCTTCAAAAAATCTATTTTTAAGCATAAGACTAAAACTTGGACTTCTAACGGATGCACATTTATATTACCTACAAAAAATACATTTATGTCAAGTTCACAGGATCTCTAGAATTGGCTGTATTGTTGTTAGCCAATCATTGGCGAGATAGTAAAATGTATAAGGATTGGATCTGAGTTATCCCTTTCGTGGGAAAATGCTATCCTTCATGATTAAATTACAAAATCATAAACACTACTTCTTCATTTTGAAAATATTTATTTTTTATATCCATTAATAGTACATCTCATGCATGTCGTAAAAACGATTTACACAATAAAGTTATATAGACCTTCATAAGTAACTTAGGCTATTGGTTGCCAACTTGATATCGAGATTTTAAAACAAATTTTAGTATTTTTCTACGAATTCTTCTGGAACAGCTTCTTCTGGATTCCCAGGAGTTACGCTTTCTTCTATTGGCTCTACATGTGGAAGCTTCTCTGTGAAACTCTCTCCCTCGGGATTGGGAGCACTGGTCTTGCCTGCCGGTTGGTTACTACTGGGATTGGCATCGTATTGGTCACAGAAGTTCGTGGCAGCAGCCACTTGATCCTTGGTAAGAGCCACGTCGTAGATCAGAATACACGAGATTCTCCCTTGAAAGAATCGTTTATCTCCTTTCCTTGCTCCTATACGGATATTGTAGTTGGTTGCAATCTCAAAAGTGCCGATTTGAGCTGATGTCGCCAGTTTCCCATCAATCCACAAGGAAACGGTTCCACTGGGGGCATCGTATGAGAATCCCACAAATTTCCACTGACTGGCTGGAAGAGGACTTTGCAAGTGGCTTGTGAATGCCATGCTTCCTCTTTTAGTTATTCGTACAAAGAGGTTCAGACCATTCGTTACCCAAAAATGTACACCCCACCCGTCGATTTTGTAATTAAATAAGGGGCCTCTCTGCTGTGCAAACACGTGGGCAAGGATCGTAATGGACCCCTTGATGTCTAATACGCCATTATTTTGATTAGGTATTTGGATATAGCTGTTTTCGTTTCCTGAGAACTGATAACTTCCGCTTGCCTGGCCCTTGTAGCCTTGAGCGAGTACTACATTGCTTGCAACACCTTCCGGGGCTTTCCCAATGGCATCTCTTGTCTTAAACTGGGCATTAAAGGGATAACAGGCTACTGGTTGAACTCCCATCCCTAAAAAGCCATTGACACGGTAATTAATATGTGTAGAAACACCTGCAACCATCAAGCACCTGATTTGATCTCGTTAACCCAAGTTCAAGTCTTGGGTACAAGATGTATAGTCAGTCGCGTCTTTTGAAGGTTTACGGGAGTTAGTCGATGGCATAGAGCAGGACGTGGTGACGGCTTGTTATCTCATCAATTTACTCAGTATTGCCAAGTATCAGGGTTAGTATAATGCCTCTGTTTGGTTTAGCATGATAAGTTAAGTAGAGTAAACTAGAGGTTATTACACTGGTTTGTCTACCTTTCGTTGAAAATTAAGTTGTATAGCTTGGTTCAGCCATACTACTGTAGTTATCGTCAGCACTTAGTGACCCAGGGTATCACTATCTATCTTGTTCTTACCAGGAGATACGTTATTTAAGTTGTCAGTTGTCAGCTTGATTAATTGTTAAAAGTCCTTTTGTTAAGTATTTAAGGTACGACTCACCATGGTTTGTTACTGCAGCAAACTTGAATGAACGACTGAGTCTGTGCGTTCGATACATAAGTGCCAGTCTCAGTTGTTAGATATAAGACAGGCTTTGGTCAAAAGTACAGTTAATTGCTGGTTACTCATCCTGGGCGACATGTTACAAGATATAAGGAAGGTGTTGATTGGTCAAAAGTGAATCAGTTAATCGGCGGTTATTCGACTTGTCAAGATATTAAACAACCTTTTGTTAAATATTAGGCCGGTGTTGATTGGTCAAAAGTGAATTCAAAAACGTTACTCCTATATTGGTCAGCATATTACAAGACTGTTAGATATAAGACAAGTTTTGATTGGTCAAACGTGAATCAGTTAATTGGCGGTTATCATTCGACATGTTACAAGACTGTTAAGGCTGTTTTTCACATGATCGCCGGCAATCGCTGTCTATCGCCGGATCGTCCTCACAACATTGCCTTCATTCTTTCTTCGCATAAATTTACTACTTATGTAGATACATCTCAAGCCTCTCTTGTATGCGAGACCACAAATTTTGATGTGCCCATCGTTTAATTACATCATTGTAAGGCTTGAGATGCATCTGGAATTAATTATGAAAAGAATGCATTGTGAATAAATAACAACTTACCTGCTTGTGAGCCACCTGATGTTGAACCTTGAGAAAAAAGATAGAAAAGTAAATTTGATATTACATTTAAATTAATAGTCAAAATAATAACACTGATGCAAACTTAAGGACCGTTCATTATTTATGCCGGGTGGGTAGGGGGGTCTGGTAAGAATTGGGGGGGGGGGGCAAAAGTTCATGACAATGAGATAGGCCAACAA
>JAAAQI020136516.1:0-12716 GCA_011800005.2 Stichodactyla mertensii
CAAACTATATAAAATTTTTGGGTCATTCAACAAGTCACTTCATACAGAATCAATTCTGAGAATATTGCAAAATGGGTTATATGCACTTTAATAATTCTTCAATTTCCTTCAAAGAACTCTGCAGTCATGAAAACTATTCGCTACTATGAATCTTGTATGAACGTCACAGCAGCCGATGCCCCTGGTTTGCAACCGCTCAAAGTTCTGCTTCAGGAATATGGCGGTTGGACTGTGTCGTCAAACTATGACTCAAATGTTACCATAGCAACTCGAATAGGAAAAACGTTTCGTGAGCTTGGTGTCAAAAGTTTATTTGGCGTGTTTGTTGAAGTTGATACGTTGGATTCATCCGAAACCATTATGCAGGTAAAGTGTTTCATTATTTTGGAGTTATAAAGGGTCAGATATTATTGACAGACTGAGTTCTGGGTAGGAGGATATTGAGCGAGACTTTGTTCGAGGTCTTGTATTCGTCGACACTAGAGAAAAACCGTTTGCGCATGCTCGTTGCCTGTACGCAAATTAAACAATTTTACTTTCACACTTGGTTTACAATTCGCCTTTCCAAAATTCATCTGAGGACTAATACGAACCCGTGCTGCACAGAATTGTGGGGCTGAATTTGGGAACGAGATCAAAAGGTGACATCATCTTGCATTGGATTTTGGGGACGAGATAGAGTTAATGCCCTGTCTTTCTTTGAATTTCGGAAAGGCGAATTGGACTTCAGTGCCAAAACGTAAGGTCAATCCTTAAGACTTAGGGCTAATTCTTACATATGTTCTTCATTTATGATATCTTGGTCCCAAAAAAGTATACTACCGAAATGTTTTGTATACTCGGAGAAAATGAGCATGCTTTCTTAAATTCTTGCAAACATTGGTAAAATGCACGTATGTGCAAACGTTTTTCTCTGGTGTCGTATCTGGACTGAGCCGTAGCAATACATTTGAAGCGAGACCAGATATGAGTTATACAAAGATTAAAGGATCAATTAATATAATTGCATGTGTAATTTTTGTTGCTGTTCTTTGTCTTTTGTTCTTTGTTTTCAGCTGGCAGGCTCATCCATTCAAATGCAAAGAGACAGCTACCTTGAGGATGACGATGAAAGTAGAAAAGTATTGAAATATTTCTAAAATTAATACCCAAAAAAGGAAGAAATTCAAGTGTCCCATTCTTAGTTTTATTTCATCTATGCATCATCCCATCCTTCCATCCTTCCATCCTTCCTTTCCTCTATCCATCTGTCTTTCTGTTATTCTGTCCGCCGGTTTTTCTTTGTGTGTGTCTGTCTGTCTGTCTGTCTGTTTGTCTATTTCTATAAAGTTTTGCTAATATGAATACGACTTTCATGGAAACTAGTTGTAACAACTGATGAAATTTCATGGATAAATAAAGATCCTTCCTTCCTTCCTTCCATCCATCCTTTTGTCTGTCTGTTCTTTTTTTCGTAGTAAGTTATCTAACAGTCGTTTTATTATCATCAACATCATAATGCAGAAACGCCAAGCTTATAAAAACCTCCTAAAGACTATTGGAAAAATGCTTGGAGCGTCCAGTTCTTCTGATGAAAAGATGATGGCCATCTATGATTTTGAAAAAAGAATTGCCCAAGTGAGTAACCTCCTCTAGTTGGGTAAAGTATATGATTATATTATTTTACTATGATAAAAAGGCAATAAAGCAATAATAAACATTACACAACAAACATTATCATCAATCAATCAATCAACTTTCATCAATCATCACCATCATCATCTTTATCACCACCACCACCATCATCATCATTATCACTATCACTATAATTATTATAATCATCATCATCACTATAATTATCATCATCATGATCATCATAACCATGATCGCATTCAACAAATCCACTACCAACGGGTGAGATGTTCGCTGATTCGTCTTTTGAGTCACAAATATTGGTACGGGAGTACCCTTTGAATTCCATTTTAGCTCTCATTATTGTCACACTATAGCTAATTCAGTTAACATTGTCGCTGAAAAAAAAGCCTAAAAGCTTTCATTTATCTTTTGTTTACCAACAAACTTTGCTGTAGGATATCTAAGAATTAAGGAATATATGGCAAGTTGTAGAATTTGCAAGCATACAGTGAATTTCTTATTGTAATAATTTGTCACGGTGAAAAAATTTTCATAGGGATTCCGCGCTCTCAAAGCTTTAGGCTTTTTTCAGTGACAACGTTAAGTGAAATAGCTATATAAATGAACACCAAAATGCCTAGAGTCACGTATATAAAGGCAATTTTACATTGATACTGTTTTTATTTTAGATTGCAAAGGAAAATCATCTAGATATTGATGATGACGACCATGAGCTAACCTATCACCTCAAGAAACGCTCTCGCGTTCGAAGACATAGTAAAGATGAGGCTAGAGCCACACTCTTGTCATTCTGTAATTCTTCTAATGTTTCTGTAAGTATGGCATTTTACATTTGGAAACTAGACAATTTGAGGGTAAAGTTTTCTTGCACAGCGAAGTTATTTTGTTGGAATTTCTATTGTTGTGAACGATTCTCATGTCTCCCTCATAAACATGCCGTGATGTCATAAGACAATTGTTCATCGTTCAAAACGCACTAGCTACTGTAGCTGAAGAAAGTAGTGTGTGGTATTTTGTCCAGTTGATTCATTGCATTCAACTTTTTCCTCTCCATTCATTTCAGTGGCCTTTTGTAAAGGAAACCCTTAGCATCATCTTCAGGCGGAATTTCACAGGAAACGAGAAAATTGTATTCGAGGATACAATTCCTGAATACTTCAAGGCAATGTACTCGTTCTTCAAGAACACGTAAGTGTTGCAGCACGTCGCATGTCCCATGGAGGTGATTTGCAGGCAGGTTGGTTGGTTGGTAGGTAGGTTGAATGGATGGATGGATTGATGGTTGGGCTGGTTGGTTGGTTGAGTTGCTCTTTGTTTAGTCGTCCAGCTGGCTGTTTGCATTGTTTTCCTGTTAACTAACATTTCATTCTTAAGCAGGAAGGAATCCGTCGTTGCTGACTATATCATGTGGCAAGTTGTTAGAAAATACCTCTGGGCACTCCCAGAGAAGTTTAATTCTACAGTATTAGAGTTTAACCGTATTACGAATGACAGCACATCAGCTACCCCAAGATCAAGGGAATGTTTCGATAGCTTGAGCAGTGCTTTTGATTTGACGCTGGGTCTTTTATATGTCGACGTTATGTTCAAAGATGACCCTAAGAAAAAGGTAGATGGGAACTTTATTAGATTTCTGAGATTAAAGTATTTTGAATTAACAAGATAAAGGTTCTCCGTCTTTCATAATTTACGCAGATAGAAGATATGTTTGAGAATGTTCGATCTACTTTCGTCGATCGCTTAAAGAGGATAAAATGGCTTGATTCACCCACCAAAGAAAAGGCGATACAAAAGGTGAGTGTGATGCATCCCTCCCTCCCTCCCTCCCTCCCTCCCTCCCTTCCTTCCTTCCCTTCTTTCCTTCTTCCCTCCCTCCCTCGATCTAATTTGACCCATCCAATTTGATCCATCCATCCATCCTTCCTGTATTTCTCCAGTTTCTTTTGTCTTTTGTCCTTTCTTCGCTTTCTTTTCATTTAGCCAGCAATTTTACTTCAATTAATGGAAGAGCACGGCCCGCGTAATCTGGAAAGAATATCCTAATAGTCCACTTTCAATATATGGTTGAGTGATCGCACACAATAAGATCTGAGTCGAGGCTCCGGGGAAACAAAAGAATAATTACGATTATTTTGATGTTATTTGTTAGCACTGTTGCTGTTAAATGACTAGATTGAGTATGTTTTTTGTTTCTTGAGTATGTTATGATGCTTGAAGAAACACAACATACTCGATCTTACGATTATTTCATTGTTATTCCCCGGAGCCTCGATTCGGTTCTTATAGTGTGTAATCACTCAACCAAATATCGAAAGTGGGCTATTGGACACTTGCTTTATTGCGTCATCAACCTCTACTACCAGAATCCCTTGCACACTTTCTTTTGTTGAGTTGATTAGCACCAACTGTCTTACTATTCTCATGAGGAAATACAAGTTTGAATATGAAAGAAAATACGCGAAGCATTCTGGTAGTAGTGGTCAAATGACGCCATCATGCAAACGTCCTATTGGAAAAAGCAGTATGGGGATTAACATTGATGTGACAATTTATTATCTCTTTCCCAGGCTCTCACAATGAAAGCTGATATAGGGTACCCGTCCTTTATTAAGGATTGCAAAAAACTCGATAGTAAATATGAAATGGTAATAATGATGATAATGATAATGATAATGATGACGACGATGATGTTGGTTCTAATCAAATATTTAATCATCATCAATCCTTAAAAGAAGCAATATATTATTCTTACATTCGAAGCTCAATATCACAGACAATTTGTTTACAAACTACAAAGCAAAGAATCAGTTCGAGGTCCTGAGAAATCTGAACACTTATGGGAAGCCTGTGGGAAAAGACGTGTAAGTATTGTTAAATAAAAGTAACACTCAACTAATTTACCACAACGACAGCAACGACAACAACCTACAATAGAAACAAAACAACCACAAAAGCAACAACTACAACTAAAACAACAAACATCATCATCCACAACAACAACCTCAACAACAACAACAACAACATCAACAACAACAACATCAGCAATAACAACATCAACAATAACAACATCAACAACAACAACAATAACATCAACAACATCAATAACCTCAACAACAACCACATCAACCACAACAACAACCACAACAACAACAGCTATTACATCATCATCAACAACAGCATCATCAACAACAATAACATCAACAACAACAACAATAACAACAACAAAAGCAACAGCAGCAACAGCAACAACAACATCAACCACAACAACAACCATTCCCATTTCAGATCACGTGGCATTCCCTTGAGAATACAACCCTTTGTTAGAGGCTCAAAAGTTTCACCGAGAAACAAAGAGACAATGCAAAAGGAATAGCAAGTGATCTGAAATGAGAAAACATTACGCACAAATATTAATTTGGTCTGTTGTCTAAGTATTCTTAACTGATGACGTCAATTATGATTATTTTGTTCTTTATGTCATATTTGAGTAGCCAATTGCAAATTACCTTCATGAAGAGAGATTCGCAATTGTTGCAAAAATAAAAGAAAATAAAGTTTTAAAAATTATTATTATGTTTTTTTCATCGTTTGCAGATGGAGGCACGGGTCTTTTGTCGATGTAAATGGAATGTATTTTGCACAACAAAACAAAATAGGTACATCTCATGTTCAATCATGGTGGTGGTGGTGGTGGTGGTGGTGGTGTTGATGTTGATGGTGGTGGTGGTGGTGGTGTTGATGTTGATGGTGATCATGATGATGGTGATCATGATGATGATGGTGGTGATGATGTTGATGATGATGATGTTGATGTTGATAATGATGATGATCATGGTGATCATGATGATGGTGGTGATGGTGGTGGTGATGATGGTGGTGGTGATGGTGATGATGATGGTGATAATGATTATAATCATAATGACAAGGCTAATTTTCATATTTTTATCGCTTTTTTTATCACCAGTCATTCTCGCAGGAATACTCAATCCACCATGGTACAGTCCTAACAACCCTATGTATCTGAACTATGGCGGAGTAGGAATGATAATTGGCCATGAAATCGTTCATGGTTTTGATGAACACGGTAAGCGCTATAATCCTGATATTCACTATATATGGGTAAATGTTTTACTTGCCTTGTGCCCCAAATTGCTTTAAAAAATGCTACAAATAACTTTTTCTTTTTAAACGCAGGTCGTCTTTTTGACAGCAATGGGAATAATAAAAACTGGTGGTCTGAATATTCTGAAGCCAAATACAAACAAAAAGCCAAGTGCCTCGAGAAGAAATACAGTCAGTACACATTTATGGGCAAAAGGGTAAGCTAAAAAATATATTGAGCAACCGATCGACCGACTGACAACCGTCTGACTGACCAATCGGCCAAACCCATCGACCAGCCGACCGACCATCCGTCTGATAGACCGGCGATCAAACGTCCGACCAACTAAATGACTGACCGACTAATCGACTTATTGATTTAAGAAATAAATACAACAATAATTCTGGTCTGACGTCACAGGGTTCTGACGCAATCATTGACAAGTCATTCTGTCATTATTTGAATTTCTACTACGCGACGTACTGTCGATTATGAATTCTTCCTTTGTTTCATTAACCTTAAGGTCTCGATACAGGTTTGCGGCGTCACTTCGGAAAAGCGCTCTCACTTCGTCAAGATTTACGCCACATCAATGAGAGAAATATGATTTGGAAGATTACATGTAATCCCCAAGTTACACAAACCAGGCGACCCATTGCGTCCAATAGTAAGTTTCATTGGTTCCCCTACGTACCAGCTTTTAAAACATCTATGTTATATAGTTACCGTTTGTTGCTAACTTGTCTCGCGCGTGTTGTACATTTTCACTTGTACTTGAAAGCTCGTTGTATTAAATAAATTTTAACGTGGTTGAAACTATTATGTATTATCTGTTTTGGAAGTTATTCAATAGCTTTCACAACAAATTTATTTCATTGATGTGACGTAAACCCTGACAAAATGAGAGCGCTTTTCCGAAACGACACTACGAACCTATTTCGAAACCTTATAATACAGGTCAATGGATCGTTGACTTTAGATGAGAATACTGCAGACGATGGTGGCGTCAAAGCTGCCTATGAGGTACGTTAACTTGGAGATGTTGTGCTTCTATTCCTCTAGGGTTCCATTAAAGTAAGTGGACCACCTGTAGAGCTAAGGCTTGGATACACACGTTGCTTGCAACGTGGAAATCGTATGTGCACCCGTAAAACTAGAACTTGTCTCCACTTCTGCGACGTCGCGCGCAACATTTGCACGGGTGGCATGGGCGGATCTAGGATTTAAATCAATCAATCAATCAATCAAAAGCTGTATTTTATCACTCTAGTATATTTTGCCATTCCAAGAGGGGGGTGGCTAGCCACCCCCTTCACCACCCCTGGATCCGCCCCTGGATGGACACACGGTGCAATTTCCCCGTTGTAAGCAACGTTGCAGGGAATGTCGCATCGTGTGATTGTCCAAGCCTTTATTCTCTCTTCTAGGCCTATCAACGGTGGACCAGAAAACACGGACCTGAAAAGATCCTCCCCGGTATGACCCTAAACCCTGACCAGCTCTTTTTCCTGGGATTTGCTCAGGTAGGTCTTATCATGATCACTCTCTCCTTCGTTTTTCCTTTGTTTAATAAGAGGCTAGAGAGATGACACTTTATCCGTGAAATACTACGCTTTGCAGTTGAGTTAAAAATGATGAAAGTTTTGTCATAAAGTTTGAACGTTTAGCTTCTTATGTTTTTAAGGGGAACCGCTACGATAGACCGTGAGAATGATTGTTTCTGATTGGCTGATTTTGTTTGAAGCAGTGAAACAATTAATTCAGCCAATTAAAGGGAATTTCTTACAAAACAAAAACAAAACAAAACAAAACAAAAACAAAAACAAAAACAAACAAACAAAACAAACAAACAAACAAATAAACAAAAAATGAATAAAATAATGATAACTGGAATGACTCTGTTGTGAACTCGATTTTTTGTTAAATTATATTCCGTCATTAGAAAGAGTACACGCATTGTACGAACCAAATTCACCATGTGAATATTTTATGTATCAATATCGCAGGGCTGGTGTAGCGTTTTAAGTGCAAAGGTTGCTCATTACAATATGGAAAGGGATCCACATACAATTCCTAAAAACAGGTATACTGTGCTGTAGACTATTGCTCCTGCTGCTGCTACTGCTGCTGCTACTGCTACTGCTGCTGCTACTGCTACTGCTACTGCCTACCACTCCTTACTGCTACTGCCTACCGCTCCTTACTGCTCCTGCTCCTGCTCCCGCTATTACTACAGTATAATTAATTAGTTCTACGAAATTCTCTCTCCTATTACCTTTAATTCCTGACATTATACATGGTTATCAATATATCATGGGGTTTTTTTATGTTTTATGTAGGATTATTGGCTCGCTGTCAAATTTCGACAAGTTTTCTGAAGCCTTTGACTGCCCATCCAACAGTCCAATGAACGCAAAGACCAAGTGTAGCGTGTGGTAATCTGACAGAGAATCGAATATGCAAACAAACTTACACATGTAGTGCTTCATTAAACTCATCACAAGTAGATGAGCATGGCGTTGGTGCTTAGGTGGGAGGAGCCTGCCTCTCAAACTCGGTAGTTAGCGGTCACCATGGCAAGCCTGTCATATCCAAACTAGCACCGTCTTACTGACAAGTCAGTGGAATACTTACCTATACTAACCTTAGAGGAGGGAGGGCGGGAGACCAAATAGCGTTAGGTATAGCCAACAAATGCGTAAACTATATAACTATTATAGATATAACTATTTAAGAAATCAACCTAACAATTGTTCAATGTTTTCTTTTTCGTTTAGTTTTGTTGCATTTTTGGTTTCCTTGTTTTCACTTTATGACCAACGTTTACCATTTCCATTCCAAGAAAAGGAAGGGGGTTTTCATCAGACAATTCCATAGTAAACTTGATAGAGGGGTGAATTGAATTGAGTCTTTGTAGAAATGAATACGCTGCAGAATTTGGAAAAAACTTTACCATCTTGAAGAAATATGCTACTAAATTAGATTTCTGAATTTATCTGTTTATTAAGGAGCGCACGCCTGAATTCAATAAAGGGACTTTATAAAAGCCAAGCTATTTGCATAGGAATGTTTTGTTTCTTGACATCTTAGATTTACGTTTGTTTAACATTTACATTTTTCATTTGCCTGAGGATGTGTCGCGATGACATCAAAACATCGCATTCTAATCTCAACCTTTTTTTGTTTGTTGTTGTTTGTTGTTGTTTTGTTTGGTTGTTTTTTGTTTGGTTGGTTGGTTTTTGGTTTTTGGTTTTGTTTCTGTTTCTGTTTTTGTTTTGTAGTAGATTAATTAAATTACTAGTATAATCATCCAGACATCGAGTGCTGAAGCGCAGTAATGCGCTGTGTGCAGCCATTCACAAGTCAGCTGGAGATTTCGGCTCCAACACCGACCGCTATCCATAATTATAATGACTAATAAACAGATAGCTTGTTCTTTTTCAGGGCAGAATTTTAGCAATGAGTGTTTGAACCGCCAATATTAAACAGTGTCTGTAGATTTGTGACGGGCTAAACTGTAGAAAAGTAAAAAGACGCTTCGAGCTTCTTCAGTTGCTCGAGACATTAAGATGGCCGGCAAGGAGAAACTTTAATTTTAACAATATGCTTTCATTAACCCGTGATTCAAAGTGTACTAATTAGAGTGCAATAAAGTGTAATAAAGAGTAGTAATATAGTCTTAGACCTAGTTCCAGACTCGAAGTCATTAGGGTGATTATCCTTCGACCATGAAAGAATAGGCAAACTGATAGTTAGTAGTAGACTCTAAACCTATTGTTTTCTTTTGTTCTTTATCAACTAGCACAAACTATATAGTCATTTTTCTTTCGCGGACGAAGGAAAATCACTCTATTGGAACTGGAACTGATAGCCATTATAACATCTTTAGACTCAAAATATTATGCATTTAATAAAGACAGAGGACGACTTTCATACAAAATGGAAGTCCTCGTAGAAGTAGTCTATTAGTTATTGACACGAATGCAAGAGTTTTGGTTTACTGTTGGAAGTCTAATCAAAATTGTAATAAAGTGTATTACGCTAAAGTTGTTTCACGGGTTAATGAAAACCACTCTATTGTGTCTATCTGACTATTACACTCTAATTAGAATAGAGTCATACTCATTCGACCAATCAGAGCGCGGAATTTTAGAGCTCTATATTACATAAAGGAAGAATTAGTATTCATAAATATAGAGAATAAGGCTTCGAAAACAAAGAAAGCAATAGCCTTATTAGTATTCTATTAAGTATATTAGTATTATATAGGGAATACTAATATGTTTCTTCGTGTAATATAGAGCTCTAAAAATTCTCCGCGCACTGACTGTTCTCGTGAGTATGACTGTATATTCTAAATTGGTTAGAAAATGAACACTCGTGGTTTATGGAATTTAGCGCTTCTCGCAATGATAGAAAGCCACTCGGGCTTCGTCCTCGTGGCTTTCTATCAATGCTCGAAGCTCTAAGTTCCATAAACCACTCGCGTTCATTCTCTAACCCTTAGTACACTTCGTTTCACGGGTTAATGAAAACTACCGTTTTAGACCGGGAAAACGCCCCAATTAGAAGTACGATGATTTCCAAATAAGGTATTTATTTTGTGTTGGATATTTTTCTCTAATAGGCCATCTGCATGATGGCGTCATTTTACTTTGTTATTCAATTTTTTTCTACTCTCCTAGGATCGGATATAAAGAGACAATTTGTAAAATTTTCCCGACAATAGAAGCCACTCATACCATTCTGGTTTTGGGTGTAAATTGTGCCATCATGCAAATGCCCTATTAGGGGGTTTCGTAGTTATCATTTAGCTAGGGGTTTCCCCCCTAGATCCGTGTCTGCTTTTGACGTAAGACTCTTTCATTCTTTTATAGATGCACGTGTAACCGGTGTTCGTCACGATGGTGCTCTAGTCCAGCGCGTGACAGATTATGATACTAATACCCAATTTACACAGTGTGTCTAACTAGCAAGGCCAGGATAATCCATGTCAAGGAAGTCCCTATAGTGTTCAGCAAGGCAAGAATAAATTTTTGGGTGTAAACGCTAATAGCGTTTTGCACCGCCTTAATCTATAATTCGGTTTTCAGACTGCGTGTGGACGAGACTCTTTTTGCGACGAAAACGGCACTTTGCCAAATTACACACCCGTGTAAACACCTTAATTACCTTGCGTGAACTGGCTTCCCAAATAAACTGTACTGGTGAAGCACTGATTTGCCCGCGATGGCATACAGGGAAAACTGGTTGAAATACCCAAGTTAAGCACATGCTGAATTCTAGAAATGAACTTCCGGCAGCCGTCTTAGATCGCCCCGTCGTCAAATCTTAAGGTCGGTATTGTCTCAGTGAGCATGCATGAATACCATTGCGCATGTTCAGTTGCGCTCTTTACAAAAGTGTCCTCACTCTGCCGATTACAGGTGTGGTAAACTATCCTTGCCGCTCACTTTTCACTTTTCCGGGTTTAAGTGCTTCAACTTTTTGAAAACGGTTTCCTTTTCATAGCTTTCGCTGCATTGCCTAGCAGGAATTTTAAAACACGGGGCCAAACGCACCACGGCGATGAAATTTGAAAGTTCAATTAATTTAGTTGACAATGACCAGCACAATGTCATGTTCAAGACTCGTAAGATTCGTAAGATTGGCTTTCCTATACTTGCTGTCTTTTGTATCGTTATTTTAATCGTTATTGCATTAGCAATCTTGCATTCACAAAAGCTGAACAAGAGCTCAGAATCTTCCCAGCCCGCTAGTGGTGGAACTAAACCAAAAGTACAGAATAGTACGGAAACTATGAAACCCAATCAAACTGAGTACGAAAAGTCTGGTGAAGAAAGATGTCTCGGCCGCAGAATGGGTAAGCGGTGGTGATTTAACCTTTCATGATAAAAATACTAACGTCAAATGAAGTCATATTATTTACTTTAATTGATTTATTAATTGATTTTTAACTCAGAGACGAAAGCATGGTTAAAATATTGAATTTCAAAGTTTCATTTTGAATAAGATATTTAGATCTATTTTATATATTTCCAAAACATAAATTGAACTTGGGTTTTGATTAACATTTTAGCTGTAATCATATAATTCCTGTGTGAATTGCTAAAAAATTAAGGACACTTTTTAGCATGCCTTGCCAAGCAGGAAGTTGAAAACACGTGGCCAAACGTACTCTTGAGTTTCGGTCTATTTCCACATGTTGAGGTTAATTATGCACAAGGTTTTGCATAATATAATAACTAGGCAGCCTTCAAGTGAAGCTCAAAAGACGCTAATCGAATTCACGTACCGTGAAAGGCATGGATGGTTTACTAAAGCTTAACCTAGGATAGTGGTCCAAACATTTTCGTGAGCTTGCGTTTACAATTAACGAATACTTAGAAAACGAGGAAGTGATTAAGGTGGCCCGTTACTATTTCTTGGAGCGTTGGTAATTTTTTAGACGCGCGCGTTTTGTCAACTAAACGTTTACCAATTTTTGTAATTTTTTCGGAACCTAATTCAAGAATGTTGAATCCTTAGAACATGGTATTTTTGTCTTTCTTGGTGTGTGTTGTAACAGTTATGTTATTTGGGATCCCTGTTGTTGTAATAGTTATGTTATTTGGGATTCCTGTGGCCCCTGCAGTATATGTGGGGGTCACCCCTCAGACTTCAGGCAGCCATTTTGAAGAGTGACTCTTGCGAGTTAAATCCTCATGGTTTCAAATAAACACAAACCAAAACTAGACAAATAAAGACAGATATAACAGTGTGAATTTTTTTTTTTTTTTTTTTTTTAGATATAAACGCGTTTTAAAAACGTAATACTACGTTTTTTAAAAATTTGTCCGTAATAGACCTTATTCGCTTGGGCGTCATATTTTTCCAATTCAGACCTCTTGGGAATACGATTCTTTGAGGTTTATCCATATTAATGTGTCTTCTCAAGCGTTACCATTAAACAAAGGAAAAAGTCCCAAAGGAATGACAC